>JAOBAY020067875.1:0-12081 GCA_025331085.2 Zoanthus sociatus | reverse complement strand
TCCACGTCCTGCTGAACCAAGAACGAAGGCCCCCCTCCGTTTACTTTGTTGATCGTGATCATATATTAACAGATTTAACTAGAATGCTGCTGAAAATAAGCAGTAAAACAGTTACTGTTCATCAGCAGGATACCTAAATTGCGTGTAATTCTACAATTGGTTTCGGCTCCATAATGCCAAGTCCCACTTTTCAGTGACAAGTTAATATCTTCTTCTCCAATTACGAATTCCAACTGTCAAAAGCAAACCAGATGGTTATTTAAACTGTGCAGTGTATTTGCCCCTGGCATCACCAAGGATAACTACATACAGTAGCCGGAGGTGGGGATTTGAGCCCCCTTCTGCTGCATTCAAATCCCCGATGCTGACCAGTAAGCTAATCTACCGGGGAACATGCTTTAATTCTTAATGTGACGTTTTTTGTTACGCGACTGATCACCAGCACACCGGCCGACATGATCTCGTTTCCAGATGAGATGGTTTCTCTTTTCTGGTTAAGCGAGCGAGACATCTGGTACAATTCATTTTGATCTGACTTCTGATTGGCTGCTCCAAACAGCTAGTTCCCAGGCCCTTGTTGTTGCATTAGCGCGTAGCTACAAAATGTGAACAAAAGTTTCCTTGCTGACTTTCAAGTCCCCTGCATTTCTATCTCCACACATGCGCAGTTAGTTAATGTGCCGGAACTCTGGCATGCTCAGAAACTGGAGTTTACTATTATGATGTCTTTCTAACGTGAAGCACGCCAGGGGATCGGGAAGCGAGATTATGGACACCACTGTAGTAAATGAAATCACTTACATTTTACTGTCTGCTGTTGGCTTAACAAAATCTCCCAGATTTGACTCCATAATTTCATTAAAGCCTCCATTGCCAAGAGCTTTCGCCAGCTGCAAAAAAAAAAACCACGATATAAAATCATTCATTATTACATGTTCATTAATCATGAACCTTATTACCAGTTGATTATTAGCAAATTCTCCAGAGTTTGCGCAGGCAGCATTTTAGTTAACAAAATTTGTATTTTTCCCCTTTTTATCATTAAAACACATTAATTTTGTAAAACCAAGCAAACAAAAACTCGGAAAGGCATGGTAGAAACATTTGAATAAAGAAGCTTTAAAATAATCGGTATCTGTAATTTTCCAACCGCAAATAATTTTATAAGCGTAACTGTAAGCAGTTTGTCTTTGACTGTCTTCAGAATAAGGTTCGCAGTCCTTTTAAGAATCACTCTAAGGCAACAAGATATAAAGGATTATCCACAATTATTTTACAAAGTTATCAAGATGGCACTTACAAGTAATTGAGCCGTCCCAAGATTATCCACAATTATTTTACAAAGTTATCAAGATGGCACTTACAAGTAATTCAGCCGTCCCAAGATTATCCAAAGTTAGAGAGCGCACCCTAGAGATGTGTGTTCCCATATCACGATGGATACCTGAACACTCGATGCATGTTAACACACCTAGGTTGGTTGATAGCCACGTTGGATCTGAAAAGGAACATTTTGGTTATTTAATGTAGCTAGACGACTGTTAATATAAAACTTTTATATTTACTCTAAACTAGAAGTAAGGACTATCATTCGTTTATAACATCAGTAATAATATTACTTTATACATACTACATAATATTATTTATTATCGCCATCACCATTATGACTGTTGTCAAGATTATTGTCATTACTGATATACTTTATCTGATATTGTCATCATCATCAAAATCATCACCTTCGCGTTCATCACCATCATCATCATCATCATCACCACTATTATCATCACACATAATTATCATCATCATCATCATCATCATCATCACCATACATCATTATCATCATAATTATCATCATCACCATCATCATTATCATCATCACCATCGTGTTCATCACTAGTCATCAACGCTATCATTTTTATAATCATCATCATGATTATCACCATCATGGTTATGATCATCACCATCACCATCATCATCACCATCACCATCACCACCACTATCATCATCATACATCATCACCATCACCATTATCATCATCATCATTACCATCACCATCACCATCATCATCATACATCATCACCACCACTATCACCATCATCACCACTATCATCATCATTATCATCATCACCAATCATCATTATCATCATCACCAATCATCTTCACCACTATCATCATCATACATCATTATCATCATAAACATACATCATTATCATCATCATCATCATCGTGTTCATCACAAGTCATCACTGCCATCATTTTCATAATCACCATCATGTAATTATCGTTTCTATGTTAATCATCACTATAACTGTCACATCATTATCCTTACCACATATTCACCATCATAACCATCACTGGTATCATCATCATCACCATCATCTTAGCGATCATAAGTCTTGTAAACTCAACATATTGATGCATAATCTACTAAGAAGTGATAAACAAATGAATCCATTTTGTTACCTTTTGCAGAACAGTCACAACATATGTCGTTTCCAGGTAATTTTTGAACTTGTGCCACAATACTTTGTCTCAACTAAAATGAATGAATTTATTTTCAGTGTTAATTTTGTAAACTGAGATGCCCAAGGCTAGTTAATATGCACTAATGTATGGTCCGAGGGAAACAGTTTTGTTTTTCCGAGAGTCCTGGGCCGGGTTCCACAAAACTCCGATTAACTTAATCCTAGGTTAAGACAAAATTCAGACTGATTTTTTCATAAGTAAAGCTTTGTGATGCTTACAAAATTCTGTTCAGTTTTACCAATAAAGAAACATATTAAATCCAAAATTTCAGCCCAAAGCAAGCTATAGAAGGTAGGACAGGAACATGGATTAAAAGATTAATCCTGGGTTAGCATTAATCGGGTTTTGAGGAACCGAGCCCTAGTGTTTCCCGAGACGTTAAACTAGAGTTAATGTCTAAGCTCTGAAACAAAAAAAAAGTGTAAAACAATGAAGCGTGTTTTTAAAAACAGTTCTTGAGGACATGTTTAAATTTGGAAAAAAGATAATATATTTAAAGCCATCATAACATGAACTTCCTTGAAATTCCATGATGACTTTCCAGTCTTGGAAAATGAAAATTTAAAGTACTATGATAAACAGAATGAATCAAATTGCAAACACTGACAATCTCATGATCTGATACTTGATTTAGAAAAATTCATTAATGAAATTATTTAAAGTGTAATTTATTTTTTATCAGTAATTCATACCTCTTTCAAGTTGTGTACAATCGATTGTGAGTCATCAGACTGAAAAATAACAAAGAAACTTCGTTACGTACCGTTGTAACACTTAAAAAAACTACCTTTATTTAATGAGGGTAACATTAATTACCGATATATCGGTAGTTTACATAATGGCCTTCTTTAATTAAGAATCCCAACAGATAGGAGGTAAACCAGTTGGCTACTTACAAGGCGTGGTGAATCTGCCCCTGGGATCTCCAAGGACAAATTCATTCAGTAGTCCGAGTCGAAGATTTGAACCCGGGTCTCCCGCATTTGTGTTATTAAATCTAGCCTGCAAATGGCTGCGCTAGTCTAGACAGGCTAGATTTATTAAATCTTAAACATTTAAGTGACATTAATTTTCTTTAACTTGAAAAAAGAAAGACAAGGTTAAACTTAAACTTGAAAAAAGAAAGACAATTGGTTAAACTTAAACTAGAAAAAAGAAAGACAAAGAAATTGTAAAATAAAACAAAAAGTTGATTAAAGTTAACTATAACTAAACAAAATTTGGCAAATTACAAGGCTGCTTTCAACATTTGCTTATAGTGCTTTACGAATATTAGTCTTCGTGGCAAAGGAGTTCTAGAAGTTTTGTGTGCATAGTTTTTTTAAATCTTTTTTTTCATAATTTCTTTATATTTTAAGGTATCTCATGCCATACTTTGGCACCAAAATGAGAAAAGAATTGGTTATAAAATGAAATTAAGAATACAAAAAGCACCATCGTGGGCGCAGTTGGTAAGATTGTTGCCTGTCGACCATAAGGGCCTGAACTTGATCCCTAACTTTACCGAGTAATGAATATTTGTGCGACGTTCTTTTCTGCCAACGCTCACTCAACTTTTCATCTTTATGCACTACAGAAACCAATGATAAGCACTGTCTCCGCAGGCCACTTGCTTGTAAAGGATTTAGCATGTTAACATAACAATACGTACAGTATGGACAGAAAATCAAACTTAAGTTTTCAAATTATCCTTACTGTTCCTTGTTCATTGTCACCAAATGCTTTCTCCAATGCTTCCTTTCGACTGTTACTGACTACAGACACCCAACTATAACAGATATGAAACTGTCATTGACTAATTAAGTCATTCATCTTTCAAAAAATTACTTTATTCAATTCATCTTTCAATGTTTTTCCAAATCAGGGAAGAAAGTAGGGCCAACAAATAGTTAGTGACTTTTTTTTATGACGATTTTTGACACAAAAGTATATTAAAGTATATCAAATGCGTTCGGTGTGTATATATAGAATGAAAGAAGAGAAAGAAGAGAAAACAAATTGTTTTCTTTTCTTTCATTCGATTTTTGACACAATTCATTCCTTGGGAGCAAAATATCTGATCAAAAAGGATATATATTTTTATCCTGGGGAAAAAGACTTTCGTACCCGTTTCAGTTTTCAGTTTCAGTTTCAGTTTCAGTTTTTACCCCAGAGCAGTAAGGCTGTGACAAGACCATTTTCTGAGCATAACGTTTCCATATTCTCTCCAGGCCAAGCAGAACACTACCGGATGAACAAATTCTTTTTCATCGGAGCCCAGAATGTTATTTAACAAAACATCTCCAACTGTATACAGTTCAGCACAAGTCGTAATGCAACGATTTTTGCACTGACAATAAACATGTAATTGCAAGAAAAAAAATTTTCAAACCGACCAATCAAGTCACAGCTATTTACAACGGGTCATTGCTAGTCACTTAAAAGTAAAAAGAAACAAAGCTGAAACTTACGCTTCCTGCTCTGCTTCGTCCTCAGCTTGAAAGAGATAAGTTCTATTTTCTGCGAAAAAAAAAGATAGTTAATTACATGCTGTTGAATTCTTTCTTTCTTTCAGGACGGCGGAAGCGGGATGGGAGCTTGCACTACCTTCTTCCCCCCACTAAATTTTTCAATTTAAGTTTTCTACTGTATATGCTACTGTAGATAGACATTTTAACATAATTATACAGCAAACCCAATTGTAAAAGCCCCCCTCCCTGGGATTTTCTTTTTCTACCGCACCTGCTTTTAAATGAAATCGTCTCGATAACTTGTTTTCAAGAGTAAAATGAAACAGAGATCATGTTCCTTTTTTCACTTACAAAGAAAAACAGAAAACAGAGGTATATCAAATCTCGGACTTGTCAAGATCTCTTGCATTTCAATACAACGCGAGATGTTGCTACTGCCAAGGAACAAGACTGACGCAGTCATTTTCATTAGCAAATCGTGCAAGAGTAACAGTTACCAAAGTTCACGTCCAATGTTAACAGTCGAGAGCGACCAAGACCAAATGTAAAACGTGCCCTTTTATCATAGTTGCTTTACTTAAAAAGCAACCCCCGTCCATAAGCATATAAATTCTTTTTACTTTACGTTTTATACATATAACTATGAATAAAACTTTTGTATACTTAAAATTCTTAAGACTAAACGTTTTCGATCTTACAGATCATCTCCAGAGTTAAAACTGATTTAAAAAACTGCCGAGTCTTTGTTAAAATATATAATGTTAGCATAAATTAAGTTACACCAATTCCCTTTGGAAAAAGGATAAGTTCGTAGGATTGTATTTGTTTATTCAATTCTGGATTAGTGACTACGATAAAAGGGTCTCAACAATGCATCTTTTGATGTAAGAATGAACAGTTCTCAAAGGATTCCAAGTGAAAAAATGACTGGGATTTGTTTTGAGATGTCTGGCTGGTTCAGATTGTTTTGATTTATCTTCGTGTTCTTGTACTCTAACTTCCAAATTCCTTGCTGTTTCACCTACGTATTCCACACCACACTTGCAAATGCCTCTATAGATAACATGTAACGGATGGAGATTTCTTAGTGTCTTTAACTTTAAAAAGAGATTCGATTTTTCGAGGTTTCGAAAGGATAAAAAACTGAAAATTGTCCCAGTGGCATAGTTACTAGGTCATAAAACAGTTACTAGGCCATAACATATACAGGGTAAACTTTATAAACTAACTGAGATTCTGAACCGGTGATTCCACATTATATTGCCGGATAGCTGGAAGAAAATATATTCCATATTGGCAGGTGGCACAGCCACTCAGCCAATATGAGAAATATATTTTCTCCCAACTAGCGGGCAATATAATGAGGAATCACCGGCTCAGAATCGCAGTTACTCTGGCAGCGCGATTTTTTCAATTCTTTTACGCGCGTTTATTCTGAGCCGGTGATTCTACATTATATCACGTCTCTCTCACTGATCAAAATGTTAACTGTATGGCGATACTATGAAATGTCTTCAAACTAAAAAGACAATTTACTACCTTCTCTAGAAAATAGACAATAACCATGTACTTACGTGAGACAAGAGAAAAGTAGCGCTTCTTTCCTTCTTCCTCCTGAGTCAAAAGATATTGTGATGTAGAGTTAGAATGCTCATAGAAATATGGCTTAATATAAAGGTAATTTGATAGTATTAATTTGTTTTAACTTAAGAAAAATTTTTAGGAAATTGACCATTAGCACACCGTCATCCAGCCGTAAATTAGGGACCTTACGCAACGAGGACGGCGACGCCGACGACAACGGCATCTATGAGAACAATAGCAAGTACAATAGCTACACGATGGAATGCACCGAGCTGGGCACCTGCACGGAGTTGTCGCTAAAATTACAACGTGAAAAGACATTTTTTAGAGTTGTCGGGACTACGCGACGTAACAGCCAAAACTTTCTCAGTATTTGTTTAGCTTATGGAAAAATGTCTAATTATTTTTCAATTTACAAGGTTTAAGGGAAAGAAATAAAACTCTAATGACCCGAACAAAAGAGTAAAGAGCGAAACAGAAATTTAATTTTTCTTAGACGTCGTAGCTGGCGTTCCCGTCCTCGTTGCGTAAGGTCCCTTTAAGAACCGGGTCGGAAGAAATGACGACGGCAGTTGTGGAAATTATCATTTCTCGTTTATTTTTTGCGTTTTAAATCAGCGATAAATTTTTAGTTGCGACTTTGCATGAGATTCTCGAACAGTAGAAGGTAAAAGTTTCAGCCTCGAAGGCAAACAAAGATTGTCAAATGTTGTTGTTTGATGTTCACGTTGTTCACAGAACACAAACAGTGAGCTTTCTGCGAAGTATCAATGAAGACGACAGTGAGCAGGTGGCCAGCTTGCCATATTCCAGCGTGCAACTATTGTATTCATTAATTAAGGCTATTGTTCTTTGCCGTTCGCGTCGTCATTCGAGTTCCCATATCTTAAACTCCCTAATAAAAACTAAGGGTTCTTTTTTCTAAACTGAAAATACATAAATCTTTAGGCAATAGATTTTTAATTGCGGTGTATATAAAGGCCAAAAAACACCAGCGGTTAAATATAATTGCTAGAACCAGAGTTAACCTGTAAGAAATTGATTGTGACGCAAAAGATGCACTGTAAAGAATCTTTTCCTAGAGACAGTTTTGTTGGAAAAACGAAGGACTTTTGACATATAAAAATTCAAAACCTGAAATCATGGAGGACCATGTTGAACTGTAAAAAACACAACTGAGTCAGTGAGACTCTTTCACAACCAGCTAAACTATGAAGCAACAACTGGGAAAACAAGCTAATTCTAGTTGCTTCAATAATGTCACTCTATGGCGTACAACAATTCTTGAGACTGAATATGTACCGCAATTTAAACATTGACGTTATGAGTGATTGTGGAATAAGATCATCAGAGTAGCATTAAATATGACCTGAATCTCCCAGTTGTGGCTTCACAGCTTTTAATTGGTTAGAACACTGCACATGTTTCAAACAGGTCACAGCTTCGGTTACACTCTCAAAGATTTTATTTGTTCAGGCTTTTCAATCGCAATTGCTTAAATGGGCTATTTCACGCTATTTTAGAAAATGATTAAAATCTTGCACTCAACTGAATTCCAAAAGTAATAGTCTAGGTTTGTTTTTTAATTCTATATTATGACGTTTATTCTGTTTCCTGTCATTTGTTGCTAATGATCGCAAGGATGGAAATGGATTGAAACTTGAAAATGTTTTGCTCTCAACTAAATTCCAAAAATAATGGTCCAGGTTTATTATTTAAGACTATATATTTTGACGTTTATTCTGTTTCCTGTCATTTGTTCTTACGGATGGCAAGGATGGAATTGGATTGAAACGCTATTGTTACGTTATTTTAGCATTTTTGTTAAATCCCAAGTATGTCTTGCACTTAACTGAATTCCAAAAATAATGGTCCAGGTTTGTTATTTAAGACTATATTGTGACGTTTGTTCTGTTTCCTGTCATTTGTTGCTACGGATGGCAAGGATGGAAATGGATTGAAACTTAACAAAATTGGGCTAATCTGCTCAAGTTTTGATGCTATCTCAACACAAAACACCAAAAGACTTACTATGGGTTGCCCTTTTTATAAAATTAATTTTCATTGGGTATTCACATCACAGTTTTTCAGGAACATTTTTGGTATAAGTAAAACCAATAATCAACGAGTTTAGCGAAAAATTGACACAAAACAACAAAATCATCGTGACGTACAAGTAGCTTCTTTAAACGACATACCTAATTGCGAAAATAACTCATAACGTCATTACACCGCGGTAATAATTCAGTTTCAAGAAGGCATATTTTATTACATTCAAATTTCCATATCCCCAAATTATGACTTCTTGGAATATTGCTTACCTTAACTTGACAAAGAAGTAACGTGAGCGTTTGACTTGGGCTGCTTGTCTGGAGATAGAAACATAAATACGCTGTTAAATCAGAAACAACAGTGGCCGGGTATTCTGAAGCTGTTCCGAAGTATCTATACGTTGTTTTTAACATTGCAACACAAATTTCAAAATTTCCATGATATTGTAAATACGTAATTCACAGTTTTGAATCTGGAATCATCTTCATGGCATTGGAAACTCAAGCAAAAGAAAATTAACTATGAAAACTTTAAGCTAAAACTTACGTTTTAGCTCAGATTTTCAATGCGGTACTGAGGCGAAAAGTAATCACTCGAAATTTGACAAAATTTGCCGCCTGGTTAGCCTAGTTGGTATGGTGCCAGTCTATCGTGCGGGAGGCTCGGGTTCGATTCCCAGTCGGACCAACCCTCAGGGTCTTAAAGTAATTGGAGAGAAGGTACTGCCATTGCCCTCACATCTGCAAATGGTTAGACGTTTGTGTCTTCCCAGATAAGGACCTTGAATTGTAGATCAAGTCTACCCATCTTCTATCGGGGGACTAAAAAGAACCCAAACACATGTATTGTAAAGCGTAGGGTAGCGATCCCGAGGTTGTGTGGTCTGCCTCTTCCACTGAGAGCATTATTAATATATAAAAATATTTGTGAACTGCTGTAGCGGCTGATCTAAGTCTCTCAACTATTTACTTGCTTGAAAAGCGCGTTTGAACATATTTACATTAATACATGTGCTATATAAATATGCTATAAATTTATATTATATTTTTTCATTGTTACATGAAATGTATTAGTGTACCGATATAGATACTCATATAAATATGCATGTTGTCACATGGATTATACATCAAGTTGAAAGTAAACGGCATGAAAGCCATCTCTGGAAAGGACCAATAGTGAGGAGCATTGGTGTGGTATTAGGATGGTGGGCCCCTCGGTCTCCCCATGAACAATTTATTTACTGTAATACGCTTACCGTTGAGTGCGCAAGAGAAAACTGACCATTCTTGATTACACAGTATCTCTTCTGCCAGACTTTTCTCAGCCTTTAAAACAAAATAAAAACAACAAAATAGATTAATCTCAATGAGCAGAGATAGTTACAGGTCTACAAGAATGTTACTTCCTCTAAGGGTTTTAGGCCAAGAATAGAAATTGATCACACATCAACAATACCATCCAGACTATACGGTCGCCATGCAAGAGTAAATAAACAACTCGAAGTTGAAACATTTTGACCATTGCTGTAAGTAGTGTAAGCAACTGACACTTCAATTACACTCTTAATGTCAGAATAAATATAAAAATTGGAAGTTAATGTAATTAGCTCATGTTTTGAGCCATAGCTCTTTGTCAAAACCGCAAAGTCAAGAAAAGAAAGAGTTTGGATTCTGATTTAAGCAATTAAAGTTTGAAACTTCCAAGATAATCGCAGCAGGTAGTGTGAGGAGCGGACACTCCGTGCATTACGCTTTGTTAAAACAACTGCAAAAGTTGCATAATTTATTTTGGTTTAAACAACTCAACGAAGAACTCCGACTTTTGACACGTTGACTTCCATTTCAGAAACCACAACAGGGATGAAACAGCCGGACTAAGGTCTACTTCCCTTGCTGTAATGTTGCCTTAAGTTTGGACCAGCTATATTTCTGTAGGACTACAACGATATTACCAACAAATGGACTGGCTACTGATAGACAGAACCACTTTTAAGAAAAACTAGATTCATCCATTCACTATCGAACTCAGTGAAGAGGATGAGACATGATAACAAAGACAGGTGGAATAACAAAATAAGAAAATGTAAATTTTTACTTTCCTACAGTATAGTTCAACTGAACCTAAATATGTTTCTCCTGAAACCATGATTGATCTAAGACAAAGATTCCTTCATATCATTACAACAGTTTGGATTCTGAGGTGTTTAACTTTAGACTTTTCAAAAGTTTTTTCTGATGTTCAAACCTTTATTAAATCAGAAGCAGCACTTACCCTTCGCTTCTTTTCAACAAGTATCCAGCCTTCTCTGTTCCAAGAGCCTGGTCTCCCTGCTGACCATGTAAGCTGTAACCACCTTTTCCTGAGGGACTAGACTAGAATACAAGAAGCAAGATACTCTGGCATCAATACAACTGTAATTATAAAATAATTTGGATAGTACGTGCGTTTTGATTGGACTACAAGTGTTTTCACAGCACTTTATTAAATAATTTGGATAGTACGTGCGTTTTGATTGGTCTACAAGTGTGTTTTCATAGCGCCTTGTAGCATGAAAAAGACGTACTAAGCAATATGGTTGGCTGACATGTATCCAGTTGTGAAATTTTACAGTTTCGTGAAACAAAATTAAGTACAAATATATATGCATTTCGTATATCATCTTTTTATTTGTTAAGACGGAAAACATGTTTTTGGTGCCATCATAACTTGGTGAAAACCTTGGCAGAGTTTGTAAGAATTCTCGCACAGGTGAAAAGCCTCGCCTGCATCTCAAGTTTTCATTGATTGAAAATTCATTCATTTCTCAGTGTGGAAGTTGAAATCTGGTTATTCGCATTTAAAAGCAGCTCCCAGAGTGCACCCTGATAAAATTCTAAATTATATTGCACCCCAAGATATGGATTTTACCTCTTTTTCCGGTTGTATGTAGCTTTTTATCTGCTTTTTTAGTTCCAATAGTTCTTTTTTCTCCTCTTCATGGGTGCCTCTCAGCTAGGGTATATAAGCATAATGTTGGTTTTTAAAACACTTTTAAAAAATCACAAAGTTGACTTTGCAGGTAAATGTTTTTAAACCACTTGGAGATGACATTTGATAGATCAAGCATTAAAAAAATTGCTACTGAATTGTTGAAATACAAAACATTTGTAAACATACTTCACTCCACTCCCTAAACAACATAACATATCAGGATCATGCTTGTAAATAGGTAACGATACTGCCTCATACTAGTTGGGGTTCTTAAGTATCATGGTTTAAAAGGAAGGTAGATGTCAGGAGCAGGCCATGCTCTCTGATAGGCTCACTTTCTACAATACATTTTTTACATTTATGCTCATGCCTTGTAGAATCCCTTATACAACGCCTTATGGAATCCCCTATACAATACCCGAAGAAGTACGTTACTTTCTCTACCCTTTATAGGCCTTGTAGAATACCATCTGCAATACCCTATACTACCTCATTCAAT
>JAOBAY020067864.1:0-12082 GCA_025331085.2 Zoanthus sociatus | reverse complement strand
ATAGATTAGAAACTTAATTAGAATACAATTTAACTTGGGCAATCGGTGGGATACATTTTTAAAAAAATTAGGTGTTACACAAACTTATCTGTGAAAAATTTTTATATCACAAATTTTCAGCAGCGCATACTGAGAAAGGCAGCAGTACACACTTCCAACAATTTGTGATATAAAAATATTTTACAGGTCAGTTTGTATAACACATACATGTAAACTTAGAATACCACTGTCTTATGTTTTTATGTACAGTACATATTATACGAATTTAGTTTTTTTCTTTAATATATATTACAACAAGATGAAAATGATAAATTTATACTACTTCTTTAAAAATAATGTGTTATACAGTATATGGAGGGTTGCATTGCTGGTAACAATTTTTAAATGGCTTGGAGGAACAAAATGCAATCAGCAGTAGTTTGCTTTGTTACCATGATACCAATGTCTCTTGATAGCCATTTACAGAATAGATAGTTGAAATGTCACCTTGCTTTGACTTGCTTTCATATCATTTGTTTGAAACGCTCAATCAATCAATAAACAATTATGAATTATAAATGAAATAATATTGCAACACTTGAATATACAGAGAACTATTACATACTTGTACAATGTCAGGTCTTATAAATATTATGCAAATTAGAACACCCTTTCATTTCCTGATGTAGTTAGAACACTGGATAACCATCAATCATTTACTAAAATTTCTGTCTTGGAGCAAATTTTTAATTGCGTCAGTCTTTTCCCTACAAAGCTAGTTCACAAAGCTTTACCATAGTCTGTCAAGTTTGGTAGTTATTACTGACAATTATGTGACTTGTAATCTCATGGAAGTTGTTATAGAAGTTATAGTCTTTTAAATATTTGATCTGTATAATGTGTTTATAGTATGTTATGTATATTGTAGGTAACAACTTGTAAACTGAGTTATATACCTTTGCAAATTAATCTGTAATCTCATATAATTGTAAGTTGATCTCCAGTCATGCAAATGTGTTGTGTCCTTAAGCAAGAAACATTACCCCACACATTCCAGTGTCTGGAAGGACTAAACCTGTGAAGGAATGGTTGATCGTTTCTGTCAAAGGAGCATCTAAGACTTTTGGCTAATACAACAGAATTTTTAATGCTCCATAGTAATAAACTGATGAAAGCAGATGAATAACATTTTTAAACTTTCTTCATTAAAAATGATACTTATGATATTATTTTCATTTGTTGACTCTTAATTTTTTCAATACATGTTGTTTTTTAAAAAATACTCTAAAACTGTATTCTATTTGATCAGTTGACTCTTAATTCCTAGTAACAGTGAACAATTTGATGCTTTTGACAGACCACTAAACACTATGTGATCCTTAATTTACTTCCTGAAGGTCAAATTAATAAACCTAAGCTTGCACCGTACTTTACAAAAGTAAACGGGTCAGTCGTCTGCTTCTCAAAAAAGTTAGCCAATCCTATATTAATTTTATGCAATATTTGAAATAGATATTAGGCTAATAGCCTAATGGTGATTTTTAAAGATTCATTTTCTTGATAAAATATATATTATATATTACTAAATTAGAGGAACAAACCTAGGAGATCTGATGTCTCCAAAACAACTTTTAGTAATGGTTAGGCAGGTCAAAGTTAAATTTAGTTCTTATTTAAAAGTCTAATACAATGTTGTCTTATTATAAATAATTATAAGTATCAATATCTTTATTGAAAGTCCATTTTCAAGGCTATGATTATAGTTGTAAATTTCGTGAATCAGATAACTGTAAACTTTGTGACTGGAATAGAATTTATTCTAAAACTTAATAGGTTACTACGGTATATTTAGGCAAAACAATGTCAGAAGTATTAATTCTTAACAAAACATGTTATAAAGTGCAGGGTTTTTTTGTAACTCAATATTTATCAACACCTAAAGTTACTTCACTGACTTGTTTTGGAATCTAATGGATTTTAATAACAAAAGAAAATTTTCAAACTTAATGTCTTTATAATATGAGATAAAATTTGGCTAAAAAAAAAAAAATCTGAGAGGTGAACTTTTTAAAGATGTTTCCAGATCTTTTGTGGAGTTTAACTGTTACATTTGGTTGGATTTTTTTTTTCTTTTATCTGAAATTAAAGATAAAGAATGATATAAAATATTATTCAATAATTAAAAATACTTTGACCTCACTCAAGTCATATCCATAGTGTTGCCAAATTTAGGGCTTCAGCATGAGTTGTGTGTGAGAATGACTGGTTGAATTAAATATCAGTTCTTTGGTCTTCTTTCAGCAGTTAAACTTCATACATTGAGGCATCAATTTTTACTTTCTTCTTTCATCGGGAGCAGCTACTTTCCTTATTACCAATGTTATAAATGATTTGAATATCAAGTTCAGAACTTTCTCTTCTAGTTTGCTAGCTGATTGGTACTATTTTGTTTGAGGTTTTTTTATAGTATCATTTTACCAAAGCCCGCTTGTTTGAGCGGTGTTTAAATGGAACACTGAACTGAGGCTTTTGACTAAGCCATGGAAATTTGTTCATCAATTTTCCTGCGTAGAAACAGCTATTCACTCTCAACCAAATGTGAGTACATATATTCAAAACGAGTTTGGAATTAATATATACTTATTAGATTATATATTACATGTGGTAAGTTGTAATAATTATGAATCTTGATTTCATGTGAGAGAGTTTAAGCTTTGGTTTCAGCAACATTGCTTTTTGACTAGAAAATCTAAATATTAAGAGAAAATTCTGTTACAAAAGAGATATTAATGATACTAAAATTGGACCACTGACAGTAGAATTTGTTTTTTTTTTCAATAACATAGAAATCATATAATTATTAAGTTGTACTGTACAATCATCATTCAATTTGTTGTGTACTACCTTTTCAACTTACTTGTCTTGTGGCTAGTGACAATCAAGATGTTATTAAGCAAGACATATTTTACAATCCTTGATAAAGATAGGAACTAGTTCAGTCAATTTCATTTTGAATTGTTTACTAGTCAAAGTGGCTAATGGAGTTAATTAAAAGCCTAATATTTTGTCAAAACTGAATTTCTACTACTAACAGTAGTCTGTGGTTAGTTTGCTATCATCAGTGTTGGTTGTTGGTGCTGAAGTATCAAGAATATGTACAGTACTGTACTGTAGTTATAATACAAACATTACTTTAATTATTGACTAGATTTTTTTCTCATAGAGTAATTTGTCTTTTTTTCTCATAGAGTAATTTGTCTCAGTCTCATAAATAAGAAAACTTAAGAGTGCAGTTTCAATACAATGATTCTTTCTTCATTAATATTGTTGAAAGCTGATATTTTTTTTCTCCTCACATTTTATGTATTACACACAGTATCGTGGTCAATTTGTTTTTCTTCAATCAGTGTATTATCAAAATATTATAGTTTTTGAATGAAACTACTATAATTATAGTTTCTAAAATTCTACTAAAAATAGATTGAACTACAGTCCAATAATAATATTCATTTGATTCTATGTTATCAAAGAAAGAATCTATCATGAAAAAAACATTGTCAGAATTTTAAGTTTGGGATAGCAAACAATTTTAAAATTCTATGATGCAAAACATCTTAAATTTACAGTACTTTGTTTTTTTGTGGCTGGGTTGTTTAAAAGTTTGCATTGTTTCATTTCCTTCTTGAGCAGAATTATTATAAGAAAGCTGACCTAAATTGAATATTCAATATCATTTGTGGTCATTGAACCTTTGAAAAAGTTTTATTACTGCATAAGTAATAAGTAGTACATATATTTATTATTATACAGAATTAACTGATGCATGTCTAGAGCAAAAATGAATTGATCACATCATTGTAAAACCATCTTTTGTAAAGATGTTCTAGAAATGACATATGCCTTAGTCAGTAAATTAAAAATACCTTAAGTTTGTCTTTAAGGAATCCCAAAGTTCCTAAATTATTGTGCAATTAAATACAAAGTTGCATTGATCTGAAGTGCTTTACTTTGTGGTCATTAACTCTTTAATGAGTTGAGTGGGAGTTATTTCTACATTTGTTTTTGACAGTTTTAGCACACTACGTTGTTTCTACTGTATATATATAGTTTCAAATTCTTGTCTCCTTGAAGGATGAAGTGTGGTGTTAGAAATGAGTGTACAGGTACAGTGTTTTAGATATAATTCCAAAATAGCTGAGTGTGTATATCTAATAGTCTTTTAACAATCTTTGTTGCAAATTAGAGCTTATTTTAAAAAAACAGTATGTGTTTTATACTGAAAATATACTTGTGTTTTATTTGATTTTGTTTAGATAATAGACTTCTTGAAAACCATAATTGCATTAATTTAAAGTTATCCATCAAAACTTGTTACTGTTTAGCATATTAAATTTTGTGCAGTCATGTTCATTTTAAATTGACTAACAGGATTAGGTTGTGATGTACTGTAATTGTTTCTTTCAGCTGTAGAGAAACTGATTCAAACAAAAACTGATAGCCCTGTTCTTACTTCATTTGATCCTGTGCACTCACCAACTGCAAAGGAAGTGGATCAAGCTAATCTCTTCCCATTAAGTCCTTGTAACTACAACAACAACAATGGTGGATCAGGACCGAACAGTGCGTCATCAACTCCATCTTCATCAACAAAACGTGGAAGCAAACGAAGGACAATGCTTTTCTCAGTCAGTATCTTTCTCATCCACTAATAACAATCTAGCTATGTTTCTTTTTTCTTTTCTTATTTTGTTTTTGGGTGGGCATGCTTGGGGCAGTGGTAAGATCTTTGCTTTCCGGCCACAAGGTCCAGAGTTTGACCTCTGGCTCTGCTGAGTTTTGAATGTTTGTGTGACCTTCTTTTCTGTTTAAGCTAACTCAGCTTCTGGGGTGGGTATATGAGTACCAGCATCTGCTGGGAGCTAACCTTTGATGGATTAGTGTGTTGTCAAAGGGTAGTCAAAGACTCTCATTCGCTCAGCACTACAGAAATCGGATATAAGTGCTGGTTCCATGGTCCACCTAGGCTCGTAAAGAGCTTATCTTTTTTTCCTAGAGTGTTTTTGCAATATCATGGGTAAAGTCTTTTCTGCCAGTTAAGAATCTCATTTAATATTATGGGAGACACACTCTATTGCAATTTACAAGGCATTATAAATTTGATACTTGTTGAACAGTTTAAAGTGTATCAGCAAGAAAGAAATGATTTAATCAGTTCTAAGTTGCCTTAAGTTGAGAAAAAAAGACAAGTATTTCTAGTTTTAGTCCTTTAGCAATACATTTTAAAGACTTTAGAAACGATTTCATATTAATTATTTCAATTCCTACCAACATATGGTTTTCCATGGAGAAAGAACACAAGCACACAATTACATTTTCTTGATGTCCTGATTGATAACAAACAAGACTGAAATTATTATCACAGACTAAAGTTTTTTGCAAGAACACCTTTACGGGTTCGTTCTAATTTCTTTAGTTTTATGTCCTTTTCTTACAAAGTAGGTCTAGTGATTGTTCTGATCAATCGTGCTTTTAAGATCAACAGCACATGGGCAGGCTAGAGTTGTAAACTAAAAGAGATTGTATCCATGCAGTGTTTTAGGTAACATTATCAAAAGTAAGGTCAAAGGTTGGTTTGCAATGAACAGAACTCGAGCATTGCTAAAAATGAGCGTAACACCTTTTATGTCAGATTACCATACTGTACATAGGCAAATTCTCTGATATCACTCGACAACGTATTCTTAGTTTCAAATGGTTCTGTAAGGATGAGTTCAATATTAAGTTAGTTTTCTTCGGTTCTGTGGGTTTAATATCATAATAGGTAAAAAATGTGGAATTAATGAATAGATTTGTTATCAAGCTATTTGAGATGGGCAGGAGTTTCATTAAAGGCTGAGCATCCGACAAATAGACCATTCACAGTTCCTGAAAGGTAACCAAGCTTCTACATGAAACTGAGGCTAAGGGTGACCTGACACAGTTATAGAAGTGGAAAATAATAGACATTTTTTCTTATGATAATTATTTCCACTTCTCTAACTGTCAGATCACCTAAAGCCTCAGTTTCATGTAGAAGCGTGGGTTACCTTTCAGGAACTGTGAAATGGTCTATTGACCATTTCACATCTGTAAAGACAAATTTGACTGGCCGTTTTTAGCATCTCTGCAACTATACATTTCAAACATTTTTACTAGGCTTTGCATAAACTTTGCTGGGATGCCAAATCTAAATGCCCTCCTGCTATGAACCTTAATGAAACCTCTGGATGGAATGATTATTTTAAGGTCATACAAAAATAGGCCAATTAAGCTAGACAAATATTATTTCACAATTTGAGTTAATGGGGACTGTTGGTATCACTGACAGTGAGCAGTTTTGGATGAGGCAAAGAGTATTTCTGTTTTCTGAATGCAACTCACCTTGCAGAAAGACAAAAAAGAGAAAGAGAAGGACAAGGATGCAGTTGATGGGGATTTCGGGAGTGGAAGATCGATACCATTAAAACAGGTAAAGAGTAATGAGTACTGGTTCTGCTATAAATAAAGAGTCATTTTTGTACTTGACCTATTTGTATTTAGGGAATTAATTCAGTTCATAAGAAATGAGAATGATGTTTTTATGTTCTATTTTTCCTTTAAAACTTATGGCTTCAGCCAAGGTGTACCAGGAGACAAATCTTAAAGTGGTGTAAATTGGGTTTGTTTGTAGGATGATTCTGTCAATCTCAATATGACTTCAAGAGTTATTCTCTTTGTATTGTAATTCAGTTTCCTTTTCATCTGCATTTTGGTAATTCAATTTGCATTACAAGGGGGCAGTTAGAAGTCAAGTTATTTTCAAGTGAACTTAAAAATTTTGTGAATTTCAGGGGTACTTGTACAAGAAAAGTGCTACTTCTATAAATAAAGAATGGAAGAAGAAGTTTGTAACATTGTGTGGAGATGGTTCAGTTGTGTACTATCCTAACCTTCATGTAAGTTTAGAAATATGTATGTTCTTCAGTTATTCAGAGATCTTTGTAAGCCCCGGCGACCGGCGAAAATCGCTGGCTAGTCGTCCTGGCCGTGCTGGCTACTCAGATCCAAATGAAAAATAAATTTATTTAATACTTTCTTTTGCATCCTTTATGTTTTGTGTGCCTTTATAAATTCCTCTGCCAGCTACTCCATTTTATTCTCCTTCTACTCCAAAATTTAGGGAGAACTCTGATATTGAAAATGACCAGAGTGTGTCTTGTACCTGTCTCGAATTAATAGCACTTTACAATAGGTTATAATGAACAATTTCAATTTCTTTTTTTGTAATTTTTTAAGAATGTACATGCAGGGTGTTCATGGGAATCTTGTCTGCTGTGGCAAACTCCTCACACCTTTATAGGAATCTCCCTCATACAGACAGAGTTTCTAGCTGGACATTTTGTTTTCACCCTTGAACAGAAGGTTACTTCTGAAAGCTTAAAGAATTAATAAACCACACTGAAGTTTTTTGTTTTAAATTGTCATGATTTGCTATGGCATAAACACCTTGTTTAGTTTTCTTAGACGGGGCAACGTCTCCCTGCTTCTGGTTTAAAAAAATTGTTATCATAAAATGTTAAGTTTTAAAAACCAATTATTTTTCACTAAAGGTAAATTATCAATGTTTTGCTTGGCAGTACTTGATTTAGCATTGTTATCTCTACAGTTACTCTCGGTTGGTTGGTTATAGTTTGTATAGCACATGTGTACAAGTAGCTAAGGTTAGGTTAGTAGTGGGCATTACCCTTAAAACTACCATATAAAGTAGTGACTCAGAATGCTAGCAGCACGGACAGCTGCATGTTTCAACCTTTTTAGGCCTCATCAGCATTGCATGTAGCTAGCAAACTTGCTGAGGTTCGAGAAGATAATAAGTATTCGCTCTCACTATCACAGTACATAATTGATAGATTATTAACTTTTCTAGGATTACATGAATGATGTACACAGTAAAGCGATTGTCCTGAAGCATACAACTGTAAAGGTTCCAGGGAAAAGACCACCTAAAGCTCCACAGTCTCAAGGTACAAAGATAAGTCTTTGTTATGCTCTAAAAAGTAAAAACGTGGGCCCTAACGAGTGGCCTGATCTATGTTCTATATAGATGTGATTGCAGGATTCTGAGGTACATGGCAGGAAAGAGTTAGCAAGACAGTGGAGGTCTTTCAGTGAGGTGGCAAGAGGGTGGAGGTCTGTCAGTGAGGTAGCAAGAGGGTGGAGGTCTCGCAGTGAGGTGGCAAGACTGTGGAGGTCTGTCAGTGAGGTAGCAAGAGGGTGGAGGTCTCGCAGTGAGGTGGCAAGACTGTGGAGGTCTTTCAGTGAGGTGGCAAGAGGGTGGAGGTCTGTCAGTGAGGTGGCAAGAGGGTGGAGGTCTCACAGTGAGGTGGCAAGACTGTGGAGGTCTTTCAGTGAGGTGGCAAGACTGTGGAGGTCTTTTAGTGAGGTGGCAAGAGGGTGGAGGTCTGGCAGTAAGGTGGCAAGACGGTGAAGGTCTGTTAGTGAGGTGGCAAGACTGTGGAGGTCTGGCAGTAAGGTGGCAAGACGGTGGAGGTCTGTCAGTGAGGTGGAGAGATGTGTGGATTAAAGGACCTTTCTTTAAGTTGAGGCAGAGAAGACTGATATGGTTTGGACATGTGATAAGGGCAGAGGAGAATGTGTTGGGTGGGGTGGGGGAGGTGAGAGTTGGTGGGTGACGGCAGGAAGGCCTAGGGAAAATTGAAGTGATTTTATGATGGAGGATATGAACTTGTGAGGTTCATGTGGTGCAGCATTGATGGATGTGGAAACCAGTCATCGCATAGGTTGGTGTAATTGTGGTCACCAGTCGCTCCTCCCACCTCTGACTCCAAATCTGAGTCTGAGGATTTTTCTTAATGTAAACTCTAGTTTTCTTCCGTCTGCAAATTACAAACACCTAGAAAGAATAAACAACCAGTTCCTATGCAAGTGGCATTATATAACTTTTTTAATGTTAAGACAGAGAACAAGTTTGTGAATTCATAAATTTTAATTGATTTGTGAATTACCCCAAACAAGACCAGTGAGGCTAATTTGAATGGAGACAAAAGAATTTTAAAATAGCTGCCATTTATTGAGCCATTAAGGACCTATATATTAGTCAGTTTTATCTAACTATCAACATGGAATGTCATTTCTCTGCAAAAATGTTGACCATTCATTTTTAATGTCATTTTTCGTAGGTGGTTCAGGATCAAGACCAACAACTCCGGTTGATCCAAGCCTAGCCTCGGAATGCAGCAACTGTGACTCGAACCCCGAATCACTTGAACGATCAGGATCAGTTCCTAATGGATTTAGTTCAAGCTTACCACGAACATCGGCGAATGACATGGAGAGCATTCTTGCCAACATAGGAACATCTATGATAATTCCAAACTCTAGTGTTGTTTCATCTTCTTCAATAGTCTACCCAACCACCCCATCAAAAACGGACTCCAATAGTATAAAAAGAAAAAACAAACGGAGTAAACATACAAAATCTTGTGAAATTGATTATGAAGAACTTGAAAAAGCATTTGCTTCAGCAGCAAATAATGCTACGGCGCCAACTTTAGAAGTTCAGCCTTCAAGTTTAAAAAAGAAATCCGGACACCGAAGAGTTAAGAGTGGAAGTGGTAAATTAGACAGTGATGCAGGTACAAAATATGCCGAATATGTGTTGTGTTGATTCAATTTCCAATGCAATTTCCGTTTTTAACCCAGTAGTTGCCCACCACCTTCCTCAGTAATATATCTGTATGGTCAAAGTTTGGGGGTGGGCGCTCGCTTGAGCATGCATGCTTGCTTGTTAAGTTTTCAGTTTAAGTAATTTTAATAATAATAGCCCCATTTCAAAGCCCAAATGATTTTTGCACTGTTGAATAAATTCAACAGGTTTTACAATATTAGCGAGCAATTGCTAAACAATTTTGTAATACCAAAACTCAAAGACTGTCTTTTTAGGTGTCAAGCCTTGCTGTAGCTGGCCAAAGGCTTACTACAGTAATTGGGGACACCATCTTCACCACACTAAGGTGGATGGAAACCTTTCACATGACACACACACACACACACACACACACACACACACACACACAAACACAGAAATCTCCTAGGGCCTTCGGTTTAACATCCTTATCTGAGAAGATTTGAAAGTCTAACCATTTGCAGATATTAGAGCAAAGGCAGCAACTTCTCCTCAATCATTTTAAGACCCTGAGTGTTGGTCCGGCAGGGAATCGAACCTGAGCCTCCCTCACAATAGACTGGCACCTTACCAACTAGGCTAGCCTGGCGGCAATAGGGTGCTTACTCGGTCAAATACGATCTTAGAAATGATGATCGGAAACTTTCATCAGGTTTCTGTGAGAATTGATTGTAAGTAATTAAAAAAAGTAACCTGAATTAATTAATAGAGTCAGAAAAATTCTTCCCTTCTGTAAATTATTTCTTTACATAATTCATTCTACGGACGTACGGTAATATTGTCCCCTTTAATTGTTAGAACTGTATGAAAAACTGACGTTGGAAAAAAATTGAGTTTGAATGAAACAGAATCAGTATATGAAAGTAATATTATTATTTTTGCCTTTCTGTCTAGAATCATCTGGATGGGAATTTACAATTGTTTCACTGGAAGGAAAAATTTGGCAATTTGAAGCTGCAGCTGCACAGGTCAGCGTTTTTACTGAATTTATTATAATTTGCATTTTGCTTAGGATAAAACTAAGAGCGCAATTAAAAATAATCCAAGTTAAAGCTGAAACGACCCTGAAACGACTATCTGCAAGACCCTCAACTGTCTGACCCTGTATATACTTGTAAACAGGTTCTGAAAAGCCCCCGATGGGGAGAACTTACAAGTATATATTTGTATTTGTATTTATATAACGTTTCCTGGTGGATTTTAATGTATTATAACAAGATTTGGCTGCTAGTCTATATATGGCCGTCTGTATGTTGAAATAATAATTTAAACATTTAAGTTATATAATGACATATTACGCATATGGCTATCGGCGTTTTACCCAAATTTTAAGCATGTGATACTTAAGTTAAAACAGTTCTACTATAAAGACTATTCTTTATTTCTTAAGTAGGAATTTTATATACATTAGTTGTTTTGGCAAATGTTTTGTATTGAATTTGTTATTTTCGCAGCATACCGTGTTACCTGTGTTCTACTACGACAGAGATTTGCTCTGTTAACGACTTTGCTTCTGTTAAAATCGATTGCGTGGTCGTTGTTTTAGACATGTTTTGTCATATAAGCCCCAGCTTTGAATTCTTAGCGTTCGTGATACTGTATGCTGTTCCGTTTTTTTGTCAGTAAAGGTGGTTTTCCCACTATAAATTTATGAACAATGCTTTGATAAATCTTTACCAGATAGAAAACGTTTCAGTTTTAATATAATTGTAAATCCTGGTTGCTGTTCAAGCATTTTTGAGTTTCTGTTTTCCTTCTGTGAAGAAGCGAAGTTCTAGAAGTTCTTTGTCATCGTCTTGTAATGTGAATGTACTGTAAGACATAATTATCGTTTCTCGGACCACTCTTTGGGAATTTCTAAACATGGCGGATCTCGGAAGTCTGAATCAATTCAAATCGGGAGCAGTTTGTGTTTATATTGACTTGTCGAGGATGGTTCCTTGTGCCCATTTTAACCATTACAGTACTAGAATATTATTATTTTCAGATTTGATTTTTTTTAACAATGGCAGAAGTTCTCGCTTACAGTTTATTAATCATTCCATACTGTCAATAAAGTGAGAGTAGGTTTTTGAAAGACGATTTGGAAGTATGAGTTTATAATATATATTTTTTTATTTTGAAGGAAAGAGACACTTGGGTTCACGCCATTGAACAGCAAATATTAAGCTGCTTACAGTCGAACGAAAGCAACAGAGAAAAGGTGGGAACCTTTGTAGAATAAGTACTGTGGGTAAAATAAGATGTAAATACACAGTTAAAGAAGTAATATCATGGGTGACAAATTACTCCTTAATTCTGACGCGAAATTTCAGCGTTAATTTATAATTTCACATGTGAAATTACAAAATTGCCATGGCAACCATTCCTACGCAGCCA
>JAOBAY020067853.1:0-12082 GCA_025331085.2 Zoanthus sociatus | reverse complement strand
AGTGCGGAAAAAGACAAATAGTGCGGAAATTGGTCAATAGTGCGGAATCGCACTATCGCACTTTACCAGATGCCCTGAATATAGGAAGCCCGAGAAAACCCAGTTAGCGTATAGTTAAGCTGATTTGTGCATTAAAAACAATTATTAGTAGAAACAAAGGTGTGCAATGCGTGCATGTGTCAACTGCCTTATTTGCTATATGTTGCTTTTAATGTGGGTAAAACTGCAACTTTTGTTTTAACTTAAATTGCGTGACCTTTCCAGGCTATAAACTAGTCTGTGTGGCTATTTCACGGCGTGTTATACATTGTATAAAGAAAGGAATGCTTTATCCCCCAAAAAGACATGACAGACGATGGGTCTTTTTGCTGCCATCTGGCAGATGATGGGGTTTTCCATTTTTCTTTGAGTCTCGACGGGGGAAGTTGAGCACTTTTTACCATGGAACGGTCCCGTCCAAATGACCCTAACTCAAGTTCAGATAAATGTTTGGACTACCTTCACGTCAAATCTCAACCTTCTAGCCCCAGTAGTTTGGGTGCTATAAGCCTTGAAAGTCAATATTTTGGTAAAATTGCCTGAATTTTATTAAAGTGGAGTTGGGCTGATAATTGCAGTGATAGCATAGTGGTAACTCTTAAGTCTATGGAGTACCGGGGCCCAGGTTCCTATCCTCTCAAATTCTTTTTTTTATTTTTTCAGTTGTAAAAACGTAATTTAGAAGATTTCAAATTACATATGAAAAAGTTCATTTAGAATTATTTACGGACAATTAAGAAAAAGTATATACCGACAATTTATAAAAGGTATATTACTAAATCTTACTAAATCTTAATAATTATGTTCTCGTTGCAGTCATAGCGTAATGGTAACGCTAAAGTCAATGGCGTACGGGGATTCGGGTTCGAACCATGTCAAGTTCTTTCGTTGTTGTTTTTTTAATTGCCCCCAAAAAAGACAAGACAAGAGCGATGGAAAATTAAAATTCAATTTGTTTGATTTATTTTGAGCACTTCAAATAACAGTTTAGGCTACTGAACGAAAGAAGTTGCAAACAGCGTAAGTTAAACATTGTCAATTGTCAAATCAAAACAAGTTGAATTTTAATTTTTTTTTTGCTTTAATTTTGATAAGGGTAAAAATGTGTGGTTTTAAAAATGCAATGAAAAAAACGTTCTCACTGTTTAGCTACTTCAATCATAGGATCCAAATACTACATCCAAAACAATGAGATTTTGAAAATGAAGATAAATGAAAAATTGTTTGATAAAACATGGTTGGTGGTTTATGACCAAAAAGAGTCTTTTTGGGGCTCGCCGACAGGCGTTTTTATGTTAATTACTATTTGGCTTCGACTAGCCTTGTACAAAAGACGGTATGCACATATCAGCTAACGGCTTAGAAGGAAGTCTTTGTAATATAATATACTATTTAGCATAGACTAGTCTTGTACAAAAGACGGTATGCACATGTCAGCTATTAGCTTAGGAGGAGGTCTATGTATTATAATACCATTTGGCTTCGACTAGCCTTGTACAAAAGACGGTATGCACATGTCAGCTAACGGCTTAGAAGGAAGTCTTTGTAATATAATATACTATTTAGCATAGACTAGTCTTGTATAAAAGACGGTATATGCACATGTCAGCTACTGGCTTAGAAGGAATCTGTGTTTTTTCCTAAACGCTTTAATAGACATGCTGGCCCTTATTTCGTTTGGAGTTTCATTCCACGTATTACCTGCAGCATATTAAATCAAACAGGCCATAACTGAGGTTAATGCGTAGAAGGAAAAGATTTTTGTTTCTTTTTGAAGGTGCTTCACAGTTATGAACTGCGCTAATATCACAGAAAAAGTTTGGTAAAACGTCAGGAAATTGGTTAGTACGTGTTGTGATTATAATCTACTTCTGATAACTGAAGTTTCACTATTTCAAAAATATTTAATAATATATTAAGCCTTTGAGATAAAGATCTACTTGGAGTCCTATGGTCTGAAAATGTAATCGCTTGTAGTACTTGTTGTGTTGCTGAATTCCACTTTAGCGTGTAAAAATATACGACATATTGTTGCCGAGCATTAATCTATTTTCCTTTCCCTGTAGCAGAGAAAGTTAAACCAAAATGTTAAATTTTAAGGACTGTACACAAATGAGCTTTAACTTAATGATATTACAAGATAAGCACCAAATACCTTATTTTGCAAAGCAATTATTTGCTGTTGTCTTCCTCGGAAGCCACTAGGTTCATTTAAAATTCTAGACATGTTAAAACCTTCACCAACTTCCTTTGTTAAAACCTGAAAAACGCAAATCTATTTTGGAAAACTCTATCGCATCTGTAAACGGGTTTGTTTCCCCTTAAAATAAAACAATTAACGTGCAATAATTGTAAAAGTAAGACTTATGTGACGCCTGACATTGAATTCATTAACAAATAAGTCTAAGCTGTGTATAACACTGATAAACACGACGGGCATTTGAGAACACGATGGAAATGTAGAAAATACGACCACCAGGCGAGTGTTTTCTACATTTCTCGAGTGCTTTTAAATGTCCGGAGTTTTTATCACAGTGCAGCTTAGGCTTCTTTACTTGCTTTATGACATAGATTTAACACGCCGCGAGTAGAAACAACAGAGCACACAGATCGACAAACTGAAAAATGATTTGTTTATTTGATAGATTACTCTCGTCTTCAAAACTTTCTGCTGCTTTGCAGCGAATTCCATCATAAGTGTCTTCAAATAAAATGTTTTCCGCCATCCTAACAAAAATGTTGGCAAGAAGAATACTGGTGGCAAAAAACAATAAAACACGCTTTTTCTGTTTAATTTTATACTCTGATAAAACATGGATTTTTGACCAATTACAGTAGTTCGCGCAGGGTCCTATCTGTTTTACAACTGTTTTTATAGCGCGTTTTCAGTGTCAAAATTTAAACCAATTCAAACTTGCAAACCTTCATTTTGATATTAATTTGCAAACTTTCAGTTCAATTGTAACCCTTCATTTTAAGTTTTCATTCCTTCATTTTGACTTTGGAAGCCTTCATTTGAAACTTGTAAGTGTTCGTTTCAAAATTCACAATTCTTCATTTAGGACTTGGAAAGTATTAACACAGGATTTTAATAGCTGATAAATTTCATTTTAAACTCGCAAAATTCACGTTTCTGTCAAAATTCCGTTTGGACGCTCATCGGTTGTGCAGTTATGTTGCCGATGGCAGTCAGGCAACTTAAATAACACAGTCTTGAAATGATCTCAAGATTCCTTCAAGCTGCTTAATTGTTTTCCAATTGATTTCAAAGAAATAATTTCTCCTCTGTTGAGAGTTCTCCACCTATATAATAGTTTTTCAGGTTACCATTAAAGTTTATTCATACCCTGATCCTATTGTACATTGTTATTTCCGTACAAGATATACAACATTTTACCGCCACCTTACCCAAAATATTGCATATAAGGGTTATACTATTACACTTACAAGTACAACGGTCAATTCGACATATGTACCTGCTCAGCTACAATGACAATTACACTGCTCTCAAACTAACAAAATTCAGGAAAACGCACTCCCCGTCGCATCACTGTACGCATTTTTTCTCATGATTATTCTGTACTTTTTTCTATAAAAAATAGGGTTTTCGTATCAAAGTTAGTACAGTTGACTGGTAAGGAAACTTGATGACTTTTCTGTTACATGTTATTGTTCTCCTTTTCCTTATTGAAATATGACGTTGACCGTGCACAAATAACAAAAGGCTTTGAGATGTAAATGAGCAAGCAGCCAATAGACTAATGCAACATCACACTAGAACAAAAGATCCTAACCGTGACCGTGCACACAACATGAAACAAAGAAACATTATAATCTTCTTTGTAGTTTGCCAGGTTTCCTAACCAGTCCACTCTTGATTAACAACTTTGATTCCAACGTGCAGTTATTGTACATAATCTATTTAATAATGTTTTTTTGCCGTCGTCGTCGGCGTCGCTGTCCTCATTGCTAAAGGACGTCCCTATTTTATTTGGAATGTTAACACATTTCTCGCAGCTAGGGGAATATTACAAATAGATTTCCAGTAGTTTAGCCAATCAAAACCTTGGATTTTCAATACTTGATTAGTTGAGTGAAATTAGCTAAACAGAAAAACACATTAAAACGTTACAAACCTGTAGCGTTCTTGGTAGATCTAAAAGGTAAAAAAAACTACATGTTATTTAAGAGTAATTTGGATAGTACGTGCGTTTTGATTGGTCAACAAGTGTGTTTTCATAACGCTATTAAGCACGAAAATGACGTGAGCAATATGTATGGCTCTGTCTCAAAGTTGTGAGAAGTTACAGTTTAATGAAAGAAATTAAAGTACGCACACGCGCTTCGTAAAATTACGGTCTTTCTCTTTGTTAAGTTGTTAACCTTAAGCAACGAGCACACGAACGTGAACGACGACGGCTCCGAAAAATCACCTTTCTGGTTTACTCTTTATTTCTTTGTGCGGGTCATTAGCGGTTTTGTTTCTTTGCTTTAAACTTTATAAATAGAAAAACGGTTCAATGTTTCTTCGTGAAGCTAAACAAACACAGAGAAAGATTTTGCTGTTACGTCCTCGTAGTCCCGACAACTCTGAAAAAGGTCTTTTCACGTTGTAATTTTAGCGACAACTCCGTGCAGGTGCTACTCTCGGTGCATGCCATCGTGTGGTTATTGTTTACTATTGTTCTTTGCCGTCGTCGTCGGAGTCGCCTCCTCGTTGCTTGAGGTCCATATTGCCTTCATTGCCTTCGAGCAAGTGAAAACTTTCGACTGCGTCTTTGGACCGAGTCTCTAAGAAAAAGATTAGATTAACCAAAAAAAAACATATTTTAGGTCACTTACTGGAAATTTCCAGTTAGTGACTTAAATGGTTTTTTTTTCGGTTTTAAATCTTATTTTACTGAAAGAGTCAAAACATTCACTCGTATAAAAAGATTAGGGTTCTTATAAAACACTGTTCCGATTTTCCTTGGAAAAAAGTTGTTAATCCCCAATTTACAGGTAAAATCCGTCTCTGTGAGGTTGGAAACAAGACCATCTGTTGAAAATATAATCCTGGGTGACTGCTGAATTGACTTTTGAACAACTAAGTTTTGGTTTTCACTGATCTGCTCTCGAATTCTCCCAAACGTTTGCCTCGGTTTTTACCAGGCTATGAATGCACGAGGGCGGACGTGGTGGGCGCAGTTGGTAAGATCTCTGCTTTCCAACCACAAGGTCCGCAGTTTGATCCCGACAGTTTGCCGAGGTTCGAGTATTAATTTTGTGTGATCTTCTTTTCTGCCTAAGACAACTCAGCTTTCCATCCTTTCGGGGTAGGTAAATGAGTACCAGCATTTGCTGGGAGTTAATCTGCAATGGATTAGTGTCCCGTCCAGGGGGAGACAAAGATTCTCATCCGCTTAACACTACAGAAACCGGAGATATAGGCTCGTAAAGGATTTAGCTTAGCATGAAGGCACGCAGAAAATGTTTTATTTCTTAAGTGAATAAATAGAGCCGATAATTATAAGTTTCCGGAGAATTTGTATTTTAAAGCAGGAATAAATGCGTAGAAAACAAGAAGTGAAATGATTATAGACTATATAAATTTCTTTAGTATAAGAAACATGAAATAAATAAGTAAAAATAATTCAGTGGAGCCATGAAAATAGAGTATAGTTGTCCTTTCCAACGATAGTATACCTTTCGCGGTTTATTTACGCAAAATGTAAATTAATTTGGCTCATTCTGTACGTACCGTAGGCATAGTTTAACACAGATTACGTAAATGCAGTTTTAACCAAAGAAAAACACTACAGTGAGGCTTACCCCGACCCTCAACGAATCAAGAAGCACTTCCTCCGGTACGCACAGAAAGGTCCTTCTATTTATGTCAACAGCTTCATTATAGCACTTCCACGAACTTCATTAATAAGATGAACTTTCAATAACTCTAATAATGGCATGTGTATTAACAGCACTGAAACGATTGTACACTGTATGAAGGTGCAATTCATTGTGCGTCTCTGTGTAAATTGTATTATTGTATGTATGTCTCTAATACTCCATTGATTGTTATACAATGCAAATGATTTTCTATTGGTGTTAATAATCAACCACTGCACGAGACTGAAAGTATAATTATTATTTGAATGTTCAAAGGTGCGATTATTTATCCGTTCATGGTATTGAATATTAACACACATGTGAATAACGTTCTTAAAAGTTGTTCGCGTTAATCAGAAGTTCATTGAAGTCTTATTTTAAAACTTTATATTTCCCCTTATAGTTTCAACTGCTTAGTTAACGCAAATGTACAGCGAAAGGTGCAATGGAGCCGAAAAATGAAATTCCAAATACAACACTACTATATATAAGGGGCAGTTTAAACGAACCCAGGTAGGCTGTCGACCCGGGTCAACACGCCAGCCCGGGGTGCAAAAAAACTCTGTTTAAATGATACCGGGTTTTCAAATTCAATGAGAAAATAACGCGGCACTGCCACTTTTAATCCCCAAACCAGCATTTCTTTTGACATTAAGAGTTCCTCTTCGTTCAAATTTTTTCATTCAAATACTGCCGTCCGGAACACATTCGTGCAACTTTTGTACTTGTAGCTTTTTTGGTGTTGCTATTGTTTTTGGTATCTAACAAACTGCTTAAAACTTCCTCTGTAAACTCTGGAGCCATTTTTTTCTATAGAGGAGGTCGAAACTACGCATGAGAAGAGTCATATTTGTAGGTAATTATTTGTACTGTAGGTCACGTGGTGGCGCTTACATCAATGAGAAAGGGAGAAAATTTCCATCGAATGATAATTAGCTATATAACTCGCGACATTTTACTTTCATCTACTAAACTGAATAATACGAAATTGTTGAACATTGCAATTTGATAAAACTGATCTACACCTTAAATATCCTTACCATCGCTTCTGAAATAGTGTTTACTGCGGTTATAATTTCTTGAAATGAAACCCGATTCAACATATGCCTTGCGAAGAAGTCGACCATTGTTTTCTTGTTGCTCATAGCCCTTGTGCGTCAACTGGCCGACATAGCAGTCTCCGGGAAACACTTCTCGACCTTGCAAGAAAACTAACAGAAAAAAATTGTTACAAGAACAAACAGTTTCAGCGATTCACTTATGTAACATGGCAAGTATCCATTAGCCCTACTCATGCTGGTCATTGTACAGCTTAGCCTCGTTTTGTTATTAAACCTTCAAAAATGCTAGTGTGTGCCGAGAGAGCGGAAAGTCACACTTCCAACAATACACACAGTTTTAAGTAGTATAAAAACCACATTGTAAACTCAAAAATAGTCTATAAGTGTTAATTAACAAACAGTTTCGCATCATCGGTTAGGATTTGAATTGAATTTTATATCCCCGGCAGGCCGGGACTCCATAATATTGTATGGCAGGGATGATCCTCGGAAAGTTTCCAGGCTAAATCCTTTACGAGTTCGGGCCTTGTGGCCCATGGAGCCGGCGCTTATCTACGGTTTCTGTAGTGTTAAGCGGAGGAGAGTCTTTGACTCCCCCTGCATGGACGAGACACTAATCCATCGCAGGTTAGCTCCCAGCAAACGCTGACCAGTACTCATTTACCGGAAGGATGGAAAGCTAAGTTGGCTTAGGCAGAAAAGAAGGTCACACAAATATTCGTTCGTAGCACTAATTATAATTTTCGTCGTAGTCTGGATATTCTGTGCAATTTTGAATAATTTATCTTCTTTTGTCATGTCACATACCGATGTACAAATGGAAGTCGCGTACCTCGTGGTGGGTAAATTTACTTTGTACAAAAACAGACCAGTTTTAAGGCTGGTTGCAAGATTTTTATCGGAAGAAATGTCAATTACTGAAATCATGAATTTTTTTCTACAAAAAGCAGAAATATATTTTCCGTACCTCATTTGCTTGTTTCGTTTTTATATATTCTCAATGCAGTTCGAGATCTTAATAAAAATTGAACACACTTTACTAATCTATGGTTACTTATAGTTTTTAAGAACTTTTTTTTAAACACCTTGTGCTTGAAAAGTTTAGGAACGTATTGTCATAATTCCTTGATCTATTAAATTCAAGATCCCCTAAAAGATACTAGTTTAGTCCTTTCAATTTGTCAGGCTTAAAATCCTTTAAGACACCGTACAAGTTACCAGATATCTGATTTTGACCCTCATCTAAAAGCAACCTCGTTCTCAGGGTCTTTTCCTTAGAGATACGATTATCCCCTTGTTGCCAACTGGAGTACCCTTCCCCCAGGTTAGTAGCTATGGGTTAATTTATCTATTTGAACTTTGTACCTTTTCTGTATACACGATTGACTGCAAGTGAGTGCTGGTCGTGCTTAACAGTCGCTGTGGAGGCTGCCGCTAACGAACAGTCCCAAATTGCAGTATCATTTGGCCAGCAGTTCTGTGCCTTTGCAATTGTCCTGTCCCCATGTCTATTTATAATGCAATAAAAATCAATGGTACTTAACAATTAAGAAATGAAATACAACTTATTATTTCCAAATGGACGATTGATTAGCAGACTAATTAAAATTTTTAAAATATAAACGACAACTTTTAACTTCTTTGCTGACATGTTTCGGCAGCGTCTTCTGCCTCCGTCAGTGCTTTAATGAACTGAGATAATAGTATAGTATATATAGAAAAATTAATGACAGTGTTATAGATACTAAGATAATGGAATTGTTCGGAATACAATGATGGCATTTTACAATGTACGTTTTGTATTAAAGTGTTTGACTTGGACATTCAGCGAGGGCTTTTCCCAAAGGATATGCAACGCTTCTTTGATTTCTAAATCATAGCAAGTTGCGGCCTAATCAATTATTTCGCCGCAAACTGAGCGACATGTTTCTGAGTTATTTAAGTGTTTGTAAATGTGTGAGGCCCTATCCGTTTTCAAATGTTCTCTTACTCTTGTGTTGTAATGGCGAGAGGTCTCTCCAATATAACTGGCATTACAGCCTTTTAAACAGTAATTTAACTATACGTCCTATGAATCAAAGCGCTTCGCTTCACATTTTTAACTAGTGTCTTTCAATGAGACTTGCAAAAACTTTTCAGTTCTTCCGCTGTTTGTAAATATATGTACAATATCTGCAAATGCTAGAGCACTTATTCTTTTATTTTTGATTTACAACACATGATTTAAAGAAATGGACTCTAGCACATTAGCCTTTAAAGATCAGTCTGATGATCGCGTCAAGCGTAAAACTACATTAACGAAGTTTCTAACTAGTGTTTTTAATGTTTTAAAGTTTTTCTATCTCGTTTTATATGACTGTAACAAATAATTAAGATTTAAGGAGTCAACACATTACCGAGGGTGAATCAACATGCTCAAATTAACTTCCTTTCCGAGTCAAACTGAAATATATATAAGGGCAGGCGTAATTTGCAGAATGCAGAATGCTGAATGCAGAACGGGACTACAGTATACTAGGTCAGCGGAAAAACATATAGCGCTAACTTTTCTATAATCACGGCCATAAAAACTTTCCCTTCGCTCTCGTTGAGTAATTTTAGAGTTAGGGTAAGGCTTATGGTTAGCTACAGGGTTAGGGTTAGGATTTATTCTTGCACGGATGTACTTCCGCTGACCTTGTAAACTGTAGTCACGTTCTGCATTCAGCATTCTGCATTCTGCAAATTACAACCGCCGGAAATATAACGGCTGTGGATATATCGTTAGATTTAACATAACACAAAAATACGCCAACCTGTCCTTTTTTGTTGACAACCACGATATGACGAAGGCCCATCGTGCGAAACAGGTTAAACACCAAAGGTACTGGGGTCCAGGGGAACACGATATAGGGACAAGGATTAAAGTATGGTGTCACATCCTGCAAACCAAGCAAATTTCAGCTTGATCTAAACGTTTCTTCAAATACAGTAACAAAGTGGGAAGGATAGAAAAGATAGGAAAACATGGTGGTTAGGAAGATGGAAGGGAAGGAAGTGGTGAATGAAAAGATAGAAGGGGAAATAACAGGTTGAGAAGATAAAGGCGGTGGGTAGGTGAGACGATGAGGGAAAGAGAGAAGGTCGTGGTTGGGAAGACAGGAGAAGAAGATGATGTGAATCGAAGGCTAGAAGGGGAAATAGTAATTGCGAGTGAGAAGACAGTAGGTGAGAAGATGAAGGAGAAAGTTAGGAAGATAAGAGAAGAAGAGGAGGTGAATGGAAAAACAGGAGGGAAAAATAGTGGTTGAGAAGATTAATTATGATTATGACAAAAACAAAACATACTCGGGGAGGCCCAGCTGGGAAAGTAAGTATAAACGTGCTGCGTTGCACTTTGCCTCCCCGAGTATGTTATGTTTTTGTCATAATCACGCGATTACAATGCCCCAAAAGAAACCGTTGGTAGCTAGGACGTGATGTGCACGTTCATCTACAAATCCAATTGGCTTTCTTTCGACGAGAAATCTAGCTCTCCCGTTCTTGGAGCCCAGATGAAAGTGCCCGGTTATAGACTTATTAAGCTATGGACAAGCATGATTTTGTGGCAATCCGGCAGTTAAACTTTTTATGTGACATATCATCATCTGGACCCGCCAGCCTTTCTCTTTTTCTTACCTGGAGAACCACCAACTTTCTAATCACCACTAAATGACTTCTTATGGTCCTTAAACGTACAAGCGAGACAAAAGAAGGAAACAGTTGAAGTAAACAAGAATTGATTTTGGCTTTTGCTCAAAATAGAAGTATAATAATCTTCAACAAAGCATTATTTATCTCATACTCCATACAAATCACTATAATTGTAAAGGCAATTCAATTGATGAACTAACACTAAGCTTGGGTTGCCGTGGTACAATATGAGGAAAGAAGGCCACCTCGTACAAGTGATATGTTTTTATAGCCCTTCCCGCCATTAATTAACTTATATTATATGGATAATGGTGAACTAATTAAATTTCAGATTCGTCCTAATTTCCGATTTTCCTTTTAGTAGTGCCAAATACTAGTTTTCTACCGGACACATTAGGTATTGTTAACAGCGCATGCCTGGTAAACAATGTGCGGGCACTCACCAGGATCATTTGCATATCCTGTTCTCCGAGATCAAGACTGTGAACATCCGGGTACCGGGGGTAATCTTCAGTCATATTAGCAAACTGCAGTTCTGGTTGATTAGCAACCTAGATATAAAGAATTACAAACAGCACAAAAAATAAAACTTCACTAATCCAAATTACATACGTGCTAGCAGCTAACTTGATGCCATTAGACCGGGTACTAAGACCGCATCACATCCTACAAGCATTATACGGTTTTACTGTTACTTGTAATTATCTTTGGGAAACTGGGCCTGTTTGCTGCTTTTTGTTTGTTGATGAGGCCTAAAAAGGCCGGGATAGCTGCTTATTAGATCTAACCAAGGCAGCTACACCCGTCAGGGGTAAACCCTGGCGTTTTACTACAATAAAACAACTGTTTATAAGATCTACCCGAGACAGCCACACCCGTCAGGGGTAAACCCTGGCGTTTTACTACAACAAAACAACTGTTTATAAGATCTACCCGAGGCAGTTAGCCAGTCAAAGGTAAACCCTGGCGTTTTACTACAACAAAACAATTGTTTATAAGATCTACCCGAGGCAGCTACACCCGTCAGGGGTAAACCCTGGCCTTTTACTAAAACAAAACAACTGTTTATAAGATCTACCCGAAGCAGTTAGCCAATCAAAGGTAAACCCTGGCGTTTTACTACAACAAAACAACTGTTTATAAGATCTACCCGAGGCAGTTAGCCAGTCAAGGGTAAACCCTGGCGTTTTACTACACCGAGCCAACTGTTAAGATCTACTCGAGGCCGTTAGCCAGTCAAAGGTAAACCCTGGCGTTTTACTACACCGAGCCAACTGTTAAGATCTACCCGAGGCAGTTAGCCAGTCAGTGGTAAACCCTGGCGTTTTACTACACCGAGCCAACTGTTAAGATCTACTCGAGGCAGTTAGCCAGTCAAAGGTAAACCCTGGCGTTTTACTACACCGAGCCAACTGTTAAGATCTACCCGAGGCAGTTAGCCA
>JAOBAY020067842.1:0-12083 GCA_025331085.2 Zoanthus sociatus | reverse complement strand
CACAAATCGAGATCTGAACTGGCTGTTAACTCGTGCCCAAACCTACTCGGCAAAGTTGAACACAGGTAGCCCGTCACAATTAGTGTTGCTACTCGCTCGCTTCGCTCGCTCGCAGCAATAAGTAACAGTGAGTCTTCATGTATGACATATTCATTATATTCACAATAAAAGCTTGGGCTGCCTGTGTCTATACCTTTTAAAAATCAGATAACAACAAGCCATGATGTTTGGCAAGGAGGATTTCTTCCCCTCCTCTCGAACTAAATTGATTGATTCATCGCTGAAAACGTTCTGTTATTGTATTTTATTTGCAATGCCTACTTTTCGTTTGTTTAGCTTTTTGTGTATTGTGAACGGGACAGCTAAATTTGACCGTGCGACAACAACGCTGCTGCGAAGGACCGGCGGAGAATAAAATGAACTTAGATATTTGGAAATAGGAAATTTCAATGCTGCGTAGAGCTCCAGTAAGAACTGCTTGAAGATTAAGAATGCTAGATTTGTTATTTTGGAAACCGTCTACTCTGTGCTTATATTTGGAGATTAGAAGAATTCCAGGGTGCTTTCAGGCCTTCGCTTATTGTTCGTTTTAAATTCTTTATGTAGTAAGTCTCGAGGAATGCAACTCGACCAATTGTCACTCAACTCACTGGCTTCCAAGCTTCCGTGAACGGCATTGAAAACTTGTTCTTTGAGGTTGACCTTGACTGAATGGCCAAAGCTTTCCGACATAAAAATTATTGGTGAGGATTACTACATCAAAAAACTGTCTGAATAAGGATCTTTCTTATTGCATGCTCTTGAAGCCTAAACAATAACAATCTATCGGTTTTCCTAAAATAAAATAGAGCACATCCAGGACAAACAAACCTTAAGACCACACCATAATTATTATAGCGTATTCTAAAATGAAAAAAAAAAATCACTGATAATGGCAATAAGTTGAAAATAATTGTGGTATAAAATATTTTGTTTTATTTTATTCATCATCACTAAACGATGATGCTGATGATGTCTCTTCATCACTATTATCCATGCTGGCAGCAACAGCACCCATCGGAGCAGGCGCATCTGGGTTCCTGGCAACAAATAGATCTTCTTAAATTTCTGTATTATTATTAAAGTAAATATTTTATTTGTTTCCTTTACTGTATTTGGCAACTTGGCAACTAATAACACAAGAAATTTAAACTTGTTGAAAAGTTTTCCAAAAAAATAAGTATTAATGTGTGTACGCGACTGGATAAAACATGATTTGTTCTGTTCTAATTGGAAAATGTAAGGTACAGTCGAGATACAGTGTTGATTAGACATTTCACACGTAAGTTCAAACGTTCAGCAGAATACTGTTTAAAGTTATATGTTCATCAGCAAAACACTTTACTCTTGATCCATCTGTGGCGATGCTTTTCCACAGAGGGATGTTTTTATTTGTCCACTAACCACTGGCGAAAATACTATTTGTAACCAAAGAAACAAACCAGGGTTTCCAGTAGAAACTTTCAATAGAAGTACCAAGGACCCCCTTGATTTTGAATTAGGGGTCCCAAACAAAATTTAAGGGTTCCCACCAAATCACTGTATCCCAAAAAAATGTCTTTTGTCAGTTTTCTGCCATTTTGATTCTCGTCACGTGTTCATCCAAGGTTCCAGTGTTCCTCTTTCATTATTGCATGTGCATTGGACTGTGACACAGAAATGTTTCTCGACAGAAACGAGTTTTTCCTGCTGCTTGGTATTTCCGTCATTTTTACTCAAACTAATTTGGATTAAAGAGAGCATTACCTGCTCTGTTCAAACAAAATTTCTGTAATAAAAAATACATTTTGCACCATAGGGTCCTGTCGTCTTCTGCATCCCAAGGACGCATTTTATTTTACTTTTTGCGTCCCAAATTACTTTTTTACGTAAAATACGCAATATTTTGCGTTAATGAAAACCCTGTTACCTTTATATTATCTTTTATTATAAAATATTTGGGATAGTACGTGCGTTTTGATTGATCTACAATTGTGTTTTCATAGCGCTCTATTAAATTATTTGGATAGTACGTGCGTTTTGATTGGTCTAAAGTGTGTTCTCATACCGCTGTGAAGCACGAAAATGACGTGAACAACATGGTTTGCTCTCTCCAAGTTGTGAAAATGCCCAGCTTCATGAAAAGAAAGTAAACGCTCTTTGTATATCACCTTTGTCTTTGTTAACACGGAAAATAATAATTTTATAAAAGAAATGAAACATGTTGTCCGTGCCTTCATAGCCTGGTGAAAACCGATGCGAACATTTGTGAGAATTCTCTAGCAGGTGAAAGCCCTCGCCTGTCTCGGTATTTCACTGGTCTGGTCTCGAATTTTTTCGAACGATCGCTTCGGTTTTCACCAGGCTATGAGGGCACGGAGAACATGCTTTATTTATTAATTATGAAATAATCTGAATAGTACGCGCGTTTTGATTGGTTAATAAGTGTTTTTTTTTTTTGGTAGCACTATGAAGCACGAAAATGACTTTAGCCATCCGGTTAACTGTCTATAAGCACAGTTGATATCAATATTAGCTTTATATTCAAGAAATAAAACACCATTTTCGAGCCTGGCGAACGTTTCGGGGAATTCGAGAGCAGATAGCGGAAAATCCGAGACACAGTCAGTGTTTGTCATTTTTAAGTACCTTACCCCGCATAGGAAAGACCTGGTGTAAGTTGTTGTTAGGATTTTTTATTCCATTCATTGATATCGGTATAAGGTCGAGTTCTAAGCAGGAATCGAGTTTAACCAATAATTTGAGGGAAAATTGAAAAAATATCGAAAAGTTTTGGTTTTCTAATTCTGATTTTTTGTTATTAGAGAGAATTTATTGAATTTAAATAAAGTTTCTGTCTTAGCGGTTAAAGATAATTAAGATAACTAAATCACAAAAATTTTGACATGTCCAGCAGCTTTCTTTATGGAGGCATACAAGCCGCTTTTTGTCTCCGTGTTGGTCTGTCAGAACTGCGAAGTTTTATTTATCAAAGGAATGGCTTCAAGCACCGAACAAATCGTCAATAAGTAAATAATTTACTTACACTTAATTTAACACTGACTTTTGCTCCACGTTTTTGCTGTATGTGAAACCAATTTCACAAATATTTAACGTTTGTTTATGACTTAGCACTTTAAAGTTAGTTTTCGCGCCTTTTTACTCTGCGTGCGTCCGTCGTGGTACTGCTCGTGTTGCTTAAGTTAAAAATTCGCGCCAAAAACACCGTTCTCGATCTAGTCCACTCACGGAAAATAGACCTCCGTCGTGAAGAAATGTTCTGGTGCTTAAGCTCTCTATTAACTGCAGCTTATGGTGCGCTAACCCTGTTAATTACAAGACAACGTCTATTGGACTCCGCTTGCCGTCGTACAACTCCGCTGTATTCTAATTGTACTCTCACCTGTTATTCTTACAGCTCAACTCCTAACCCGATTATGCTGGACACTGCAGAGCTACCGATTGTCATAAGAGAGAAAACCGTTGATTATCAGGTTACTTGTTTTGAATTATTTGCAAGTTGATTAATACAATGAGCGGCATTATTGTCGCACTTGATATAAAATCTTAAGGTATTTTTCATAAACCATTCAGAAAACTTGAATTTTTCTATTCCCTACGATATGGCAATCTAAACTGTAGCAATTTATGCTGACTTTAAACTAAGATAAAAATGTTTGAAAGAATGATAGCTATAGAGTTGTACATGGACCGAACATTGTGAAAACAGCTATAACGTTTTCTTGAATTTAAGTAATATACTCCGCTCTCACTCATCTCTGCATGGACCAAATGACCCTGCAACTACAATCTTATCAGTCTAGGACAAGAGATTTAATCTATTTGCAAACAAATATGAATTAGGATCAAAAATAGAACCAGAAACTATACGTTCTTCAGAGGGCGATGCCATCTTCATTCAAAGAACACGAAAATCCCAAACTATGTTACGGAGGAAGCTCGTTCTTGTTTAAGTAAAAAAATTGGTAGGAAATACGTAACAAGGTGCAGAACTCACCCTTATATAACTGAGGAAGGAGAGTATCTCCGAAAACGTTTTTATAAAGATAAGAGTTTTACAATGTTTTATTAGGCTGGAATGGCACAAATACAACTAAATGATTTCGACCAAGGCCTACAAAGAAGTTTTATTTCTTTTTTAAAAAAGAGATTCAAATATATGTACTCAATGATTTCTGGGCAATGTGTTAGTATAAAGGTCAGACGTATAGTCTGATAAACGGCTGCAAACCAATGTACATCGGTATCTTTGAGCTTCGTCTCACTCTACCTCGTCTTATGATTTCTTGTAATCTATCAGAACGACAAGAAGTATTTGTTCAGGGCCAAAAAATGCTTGCCGAGCAATATCGCGAAAGTTTTTGTCGTAACAACAAAAAACAGTATGAACATTTATTGTGAAGAATATTAAAGAACTGATATCGAATAACAGTTTAACACCGTTGTCGTTGAACAATCACAGACAAGGCTTTTCTCAGTACAATCAACATCACTGGTATAAACAACAGCTTTTGGACGAAAAGAGTTCCCACAATTACAATTATTTGATTGATATTTTATCTTTGATCATGTTCTTCAGTTACGCAAATCAAAACAAAAGCAAACTCAAATCAAATCAAATGATTCATACTGCTTACCTTTTCTTAGCAGAGTCTTCGGGGATTCAGCGTTGACTGCCTTCTTTGTTTCGTTGTGCCAAACTTTAAACAGCATCTTTTTTAAAAAAAATCAATGCGCAGAAAAAAACAAATCGGCAAATCGCCACACGAGACGCTTGTTTGTGCGGGTAATTTATGTTAAATTACCATGAGGAGCGAAAATGTCACTTCTGTTCAATCGAGTGAATGCCCCGCTAAACCCCCGCTTTATAGTTCCCTAAGGCCAAGGAAATGAAACTAAGTGAAATTCCCGCACACCAGAGCCCTAAAAAATGGTGACAATGGGGTAAACGTCCCGGCTTTCCCCGGTCTGTGCCCAGGGTGGGGGCTACGGAGGATTCAAACAACTTGTGCATAAGGGTTACAGCATATAAGAAATACACATATCATGTCTTTGCACCTAATATTCATAATTATTATTACAGCTCGACTTCAAAGTTTTTATTCGAAAATGCGTCAAAACTTAAGTGAAAATTAAAGACTTCGATGAAACTTTTCGTGAAGTTTGTAACGTACTGCAGTTCGCATTAGTATATTGTAAAAAACTTAAAGTGTATTTCGTGTGTTTTCATTCGCTTGCGCTTCACGGATTATTTCGTTCGCTTTTAAATGATTAAAATCGCCGTAAGTTACATCTTAACTGGAAAAAAACACTAAGTTTATGAATTTTTGAGGTGAAAAATGAATACTCTATCCTAAAATGTTGCGAGGAAGAAGTTAGAAAATAGATAAATCGTCAAATGATTGTTTGAAGACGTGACTGCAGGCAGTACTAGCACGTAATTAGGTTTGTTTTTACCTGCGTCTTGTGCAAGGCCAGTGGCATCGAAGGCAACATTATATCTGATAAGGAAAAAAAGCTAGAACGACAATAGGCTGAATACTCAGTGAGCTTCTTAAATATCTCCACCGTCTGATATAAAGATATCGCTTCTTAATTTTGTAATTTTGCCAAAAGGTTTCTTTGCCAATTTGAAATTCAACTCCCGTGGCCGTGGACTTTAAAAAGTCAATCTTTTCGATTAAATCGTTTTTTTTATATAATCCGAGTTGATTACTATAGCATTTATATTTCACCACAAACACTTTATTGAAGGGCACGTTCACTTTTAACTTACTTTTACATTTAAAATTTCTTTTATTTCAGATTTATTTTTGTTTTGCAGCCAAAAAATACGTGTAGCGATTGTAGATTAATACAGCGTTGATATATAAATCTTGTAAAAAGATGGGTTTATCTAGTAGACCTCTAGTGTAAGGTCATAGATAACTGTTGCTACTGCTATTGTCGTAAGCCCTTGCATTCAGAGGTCTTGAACGAAGTTTTATTGTACACTCCCTGAAGGGTCTTTCAGTGAAAATTTTCACAGCATTTTCGAATCCACTGCAATGAACAATTTAGAATACGAAAGAGACTTAGATGAGGTTATAGACAATGAGTCTGTGGGGACAAATTTTAAGCCAGGAAAAAAGTTGTTACCGTTGCCGTTTGTATGCAAATTGCTCATTTCATGAATTGCATCTGTATGTAGCAGGTGCATCTTTTGCGAATTTCTTCAAATAAAGTCAAGAAATTACAAAAAAATCTATTGGAAGCTCTTCTTTTTTCTGGTTTAGAAAATATGGTAAGTTGGTATGTGAGTTATAACTATATAGCATTATAACGACGTCTGTATGGAAAATTATCAGACCGAAGTCTTGACAGTATGGACCAACTGCAGCGAGGTTCGTACAAAAACGACCGAGGTCTAATATGTTTCCACACAGACTAAGCAAGCGAGGTTGATAAATCCTTTATTATATGACTTCTTTTACCTCCGGCATTTTGAATCTAAAGGACTTCGGAAATCTTCGGAAGATTTCGGAAATCTTCGGGAGATTTCGAAAATCTTCGGAAGAGTTCGGAAGTTTCTTAAAATTGCTTTTTAAGTAATTTTGCGAGTTTTGAAAATTTTTTGAAAATCAACATCCTGGAAACAGGCCTAGATCCGAATAGGGGCGAGCCGGTGTCATCTTGTCACGGCAACTGGATTGCTTTTGGATTCATCCTTATTGTCAACATCTTCCTCATTGTCTGTGGCTATTTCGTATTCATCAGCTTGTACTAATACTTTCATAACTGATTGGTCATCCACACATGTAATGTTGGTGGTACCGTGGATGGTTGTGTTTGAACCCTCCTTATCTGCTTCTCCTTGAAAGACCAAGGAACCGGGCTGGATTGCTTAGGCGGGCATCTGGTACACTGCCGACGGTAGTGCACCGGCCTTGTCCTTTGTTGTTTCACTGCAGAGAACGTGTCTCTGCCGTACTGGTCGGTAGACCTCCAGCCACTCCTTCATATGTGTTTCTTTCTCAGAGCTAATTTGTTCAGTGATCAAAGGAGTCATTATAGATATTTCAGATAAAGGCATGGTGATTTCCGGAACAGAGTAATACAATCCGTTATGTGTGAAACACTTTCCTGGCCAGAATGTTGTTTGTTTTAGAGATTCTTTCGCAATGGTTTAACTTCCCGGTACAACTTCAATTGCAACTCAAAGGAGCCCAAACCCAACCTTTCGGACTGCTCATTAATTCCGTGGAAAGCTATTAAATATTTTTCAAAGTTCGAACATCTATTTGTTTCGCTGCATTTCATGGTACACGGCTCCGGTACCTTTGCAATGCACTTTCATCTCCTTCGCGGAAAGAACTGACAAGTTCTTTGGTGATCCCACTGATGGAAACCGCCATGACTATCGATCAGAAGATTGTGACACAGCGCGACATGTTTGACAGAAACCACATACCTCAATTTGTTTCACTGCGCATCACGTGATGAATGCATTTAAAACAGTCTAAAAGATCAAGGGTCCAAGAATAATCTTTCAACAAGATGCATAAATAAGAAAAGAATAAATCATAGCATATTAGAGGCTGATTAAGATTGTAATGTCAACATAGTAACGGAGTTTAAAAATAATTCCTATACTTCTTTTGATCTCTTTTGAAATGTGCTCAATTTGAGGTTTCCAGGATAAATTGGAGTCAGTAAAAATCGCAAAATATTTTACATAATTTTCTTGACTTAAGACCTTGCCATTTAAAACTAAATGAACTTTTTGTTTTATCTTTCTCTGATTGTGCATGAAAAATGACAAAATTTAAATTCTTTTAAATTAAGATTGGCACTAAGCCATGTGTTAACTCGACATTTACATTGGATTCCAGAGAGATTATATTTTTGTGTCTATAAAATAAGCTTGCTTCATCGGCAAAAAGATGAAATTCAAAAAGTTTCTAACAGAGATGAAAACTATTAATGTATATTAAAAAGAGAAGTGGGCCAAGGACAGAGTCTTGGGGTACATCACACAAAATATACTTTTCTAAAGACGCTGTATTATTAACTGTGACAAATTGTTAGTGATCAGTGAAGCTAGAAAGCAAACCTGAGACCTTAGCCACTCCTCTAATACCATAACAATCTAGTCAAGTTATATTTCCTGAGATTAGGATTAGGATTAATGGATTAATGGATTATTTGTCTAATACCACTCCAGACGCTCTGATTGCTTTTTTAATATTTTGAAATTGTTGTGATAATAAGTGGACTTAGCTTTTTTACTAAAAATACTTCTGAAAGTTTATTTTTAGCTCTTTTAGGTTATTTGAGTGTAGGTGAACTTCAGGGTTTCGTCTGGAGTTTCATTTTTTTCCTAGACAGCTCAAGAATATGTAATCTCATTAAAAAAAGAACACATAATAGCAGATATAAACATTTTTATATGCATTTTAACTTGACGTTTTGTTTGTTACTCTACAAACATTTAAAAAGTGGTTCTTATAAACGAAATAAGGAGAACTGGGTACTAAATTTTAAATCAACCAATTAAAAGAAAGTAAGTAAGAAAAAGACAGTGTTTGGTTGTTACTAATATAGTTGTTACTAATATAGTAACAACTTCACTAGCCATGTTTGAATTCATGGTGGGCTTGAGTTCTTGGATTAACAAGGTTTCTTTTATTCTACAATGAAAATCAGTCTTTCCGGTATAGTAGCTATTAATCATATCAAAATTGTGAGAGTCTAAAGGTCGAGTGTCGAGACGGGAGAGGGTTGTAGGCGAGAGGCAAGAGGTTTATGTCGAGAGGTTTTGTATTTCGAGAGGTTTATGTCGAGACGTTCATTTTTTCAGTCCAGATATTTGAAATTTCGAATTTAAACAATATTATATAGGGCTATTTCTAAAAAGATGCTCACATATTTGAAATCAGCAAAATAAATAAATAGACTGTGCATCGGCAATTAATATTTGAGTTAAAAGTTGCAGTTTATGATGGTGACCGGTTTTGGTATAAAATCTTTTTCAAGCCAGTGCTAAACTCGTAAAATACAACATGTTACAAAATATTACAGCCTATATATAAAGATAATTTGCTTATTTTAAAATAGCCTTGAAAAATAATGTAAAGGAACAAGTGACACTGTCAAGAATTGCGGTCAGGGCTGCCCATTCCGTGAGAATATAGTGCAGGAAATTAAGAGTAAAAATACTTAAAATGGCTAATTATTAAAGTTTGGGCCAGCTAAGAACGTTCTTAGCTGGTCCAAACTTTAATATTACTATGTTAAACAATAAGCTCGCTAGGGCAGCTCCTTTTAAACTCATTCCAAAAGTACACTCAAATCCCGTGGCCAGTATGCCTATTGTTCAGTTACAAAGTTACTTTACTGCTCCAGCTAGTACTTATGAGTTATGTAGACGAATTTATAAACCACTTGTGTACCAAGAGAAACAGTTCTAAAAGACACCACGAAGCTAATCAATATTTTGGATACTCTAACATTTTCAACTAATTTTTTTTGGTCACTGCAGCCAGATGTTAACACAAATATTTCTGTAAACAAGGCACTCTTGGCTTTAGATAAATTATGCAGGTCACATAAACTGCAACATGGGCCTATTATAGTTACATTAGCTAAGTTAATCCAGCAAAACAATATAATTTTTGTTTTAATATCTGGACTGAAAAGATGAACCTCTCGACGTAAGTACAAAACCTCTCGACATAAACCTCTCGCCTTAACAACCTCTCCCATCTCGACACTCGACATTTAGACAGACTCCAAAATTGTCCCACTTGATGTTGTGTCAAGTAGTATATATATGGTCAGCAATTGCGAAGTGAAGATCTCTGTTGCTTAGAGCCTTAAAATGTTCTGTTTTACGATCGTGCAATCTTCGTTTTGTTTTCCCAATATACGAGTCAGCACAATCCAAACAGCTTGCTTTATATATTACTTTACTTTGACATTTGAGAGCGATTGAGGTCTTTGCAGGGAAAAAAAGACTTAATCCTGTGAGTGTTCTGAAAGATTACCTTGAGCCAACAGCAGAGTAAAAACTATTAATACATGTTTTAAGACGTTTAGAGAAAAAGGTGGACTGTGAACCCAAAAAAGGCTATACAATAAATAAATCTTTCTTAGGAACGGTTGAAACTGAAATTTTGTGCTCATTCTTATTCAAGACATCGTTGATGTTAAAGTTTATTACTTTAGGGTAACCATTTTGTAGAAGACGTTTCCGTAAGTCATCAAGAGCAGATTGTAGTAGTGATGGCGTAGAACAGAACGATAAGTGAGTGTGCGAATGAGATTAACTTTGTGTTTACGGAGAGTGAAAGAGTCCTACTTAGTGAAGAGTCCAGGGAATGTTTTTTTCCTGTAAACGGATGTTGTGAAGGTATTTACTGTAGTACGTTTAATAAGAACGTCTAAGAAAGGAATTTCTTTGTTGTTTGTTTTTCTTCAAACTCGAGGGTAAATTGTACGTTCTTATGGCAGCTGTTGAGGTACTGTAGAAAATTTAAAGCGCTATCTTTTGAATCAAACAAAGTGAATGTGTCATGAACATATCTGAACCAAACAGACGGACAATTGTTTACACTGGTTTTAACCCACTTGTTTTCAAAATAACACATAAAAATGTTAGCCAAAATCGGACCTAACGGTGAACCCATAGCCACACCATCGATCTGGTCAAGAATATGTATATCAACGATTTCTAATAATTTGGAGTACTGAAAATATCAAATTTACCAGAAGAACCAGACTTTATAGCTATATATAAACATAGATTGCCAATCAACAGATTCAATGTCTTTAATCAAGTCTCGCTCATGTAATTTAGAGTAATCTCTTTTATAAAGAGATTAATCTAATCTCTTTTAGCATTTGATAAAGAAGAAAATATATTTTGAAAAATAACGAAGTTTGGTAAATGGTCTGTAAGGTCGTATACAATATCACCACTGATAACACAATGTTCAATTGAATTGAAAAAGATATTGTAAATTAAGGTAGAGGAGTGGCTAGTAATCCTGGTAGGTTGTAAAATTTACATGAGGTTGAAAAAAGTGTGAGCCCATTGTGTTAAGAAATTCATAAGCAGCTGGATGAGAATCAGACTTCAGGAGATCAATATTAAAATCCCCCATTATCAGGGATAACTTATTTTCATGTTGAACTTTATCAACTGTTGAATTGATATAATTCATAAAGCTTTCTAGATTTTCGTTTGGGTGCATATAATCCACCTGACAAACTAAATTTGCTTTGCCTTTGAAAATAGATTGAATCCAACTGAGTTTCAAATTCTTGTTTCGATTTTGTGAGGTCTGTGCGAATAATAAATTGTAAATTATTTTTAATGTAGAAGGCAACTTAACCCGCATTTGAAAGACTAGGCTCTGAAATTAGAGTATAACCCGGTAAATCAACATTAGACAAAGGATCTTTATCAATATTAATTTTAAATTTAGTCTATGATAATCTAATTATAGAATCAAAGGGCTCTTAGAACCTGCTCATTCATGAAATGGTTAATACTCCAGTTTCGATTTCCATGCTCTTTCATTTGAAAAAATGCTGTAGCAAGAACAGTGTACAACTTCCTGTTCGTTGGATCCGGGCCGGACCACCAACCAAATGATAATGGTATAAAATTATAAGTACATAAGAAAAGTTGACAAACAACAAGAACATATTTCATATATTTCACATATTTGTGACCGGAGATCTTTATAGATCCGAAATACCATTTATTCTTAAACATGGTTATCATGGCCAGGCACGTGAAGCTTCACATTATTGCTTTGCCAATCCGTGAGTTTTATTTCTTAATTTGTCAGTGAACGGATATGTTGTTTGAGTCGGTATTAGGTCACAACTTTGAGCTTCATAAACAACTAGCCTTTGGCTGGTTATTTATCATTGCTCTCTACACCGTACTGATGAGTCCCAAAAAGGACAAAATAGCTGTCTACGGTTGAAGTTGCTGGCTTGATCCGAGCTCTTACCGTCATATTGGTTCACTGACAAATTAATTTCAACGTAGT
>JAOBAY020067831.1:0-12084 GCA_025331085.2 Zoanthus sociatus | reverse complement strand
AACTCGGCGCTACGCGCCTCGTTGGCTATCTACCATCTCATATCCAACGCGCGCTTGTGGAATAATTGTTAAATATAGAATATAGAATAGACTGGGTATAGCTATTTCTCTCGAACTCAGTCCAATGACAATGTGAGATATGTTTAACTTTTGTTTCTATAAGACAGTAGAGTGGCTGGTGATACTTTGAAACGAACGTTTTTGTGTCCCGACATTAGATCAGTTGGCGTCACGTCGCTGTTAACTAAAGATTTTCTGCAGCTGCGGTTTTTGAAGTTTGACTCGAGTCCGGTTTGCCGTGCCATTATTTCATTAAGGTAATGGACTTATTTACACCGACTGGAGCTTTTTTGAACCAAGGTTTGCCGGAGTCAAATTTTACATCGTTTACTGCCAAGTAAAACGGTGCATCGTCGGTTTTCATTTCCGTGGGTCGCCTTTCTGCGTAGACTTGGTAGGCCTTTACTGGACATTTCTCGTTGTTCAGCACAGCAAACATTTTCGGTGCAATGGCTCTTACATTCCGTATATCGTTCCCTGAACGAGTTTTGGTTTCTCTTTCATTGAATTCGAGGTACTCCTGCCCTGCAGAAGTTTGACAAAGTTTTACCTCTCCCCAACACATTTCTTTGTGCTCCTTTAGTGCAGCCTCGTAACCCAAAATGGATTGTGTTGTTGAACCACACCGTATTTAAAAGCGCTTCTGCAGTGGAACTTCCCAAGAGATCCTTTTCATACAGAACTTGAATATCTTATTTACTTAAAGCGGCAGAAGCATTAGACTTGTTGCCTTTGCCTTTCCATTTTAAATCCCTTTGCCTTGACTGAAGTGCTTTTCGAGTTTGCTCGAACTGGACGTCTTTCATGAGACAAAGTCCATATAGTTATTTTCTTTAAATGGCGCTCAAAGCAAGCAAAGAATGCCCTTAAGGAACTAGGCTCATATTCTTCATCGTCTTCTTTTTTGCAAACCGTTATAAGGAACTCACTGAGAAACTTGTTCAGCTCTTGAGGAGTCAATTCGTCCATTTGTCTCGTCTCGCCTTTCAAAACAAGAAATTCGTGAAACAGAGCAACATCGTATTTTGTCTTTTGTTTTCGTATCATCGTTTTCCTGTCCATCTATGAAATCTTCTATAGATGAATCTAGCTTCTGAAAACGATTACTCTGATTTAAAGCCATCTTTCTCAAGAAAAAATGCGCTTAAGCTCTTTTGTAAGTCAAGAGGTGCGGCCAGCAAGCAATACGGTTTTGTTCACTAGTGAAAATAATGATATAGCCAATCAGAGCGTCGATACGCCGTTTTTCACTAGTGAAACAAATCGTATGACCAATCAGCTGGCTTCTCTAGCGCGAAGATAATATTTTTATCTCGATGCTTTTTGGAGTGTAAATCTCAGTATATAATAAATAAATATATATATGAAATCGATGTTATTTGTTGTTGTTCCTTATCGCTATTGTTGACACGCAGTGATGATACGTATGTTTTTTAGAGCAAGGACATTATATCTCCTAAAGTTCTTAGTTTGTACATGATTTAAATATATCAAATCAAATATATTGTATTTAAAAATATTGATACTCTGCCATGAAATATTATTCTTGCAGCTTTTTCAATCAAAATATAACTAATTAAAAGTCGTTTATAGAAACTCGCTCGTTCAATGCAGCTTAATCTTTTTGTACCGTGACTTTGTCTAAAAAGTTGAATAGGTTTAGTGCAGTGTTCTTTTATAAGTGTCCTGTTAAACATATAGGTCTAAAACAAACCGACTTGAACAGTGTGTAATTTATCGTTGGGAAATAGGTACTAGTTAATATATATCATCTTCTTACCTAATATTGCATGTTAGAGTCTATTTAAAAAACAGCAACACAAATATACATCTATATAAGTCGACATAAAACTGGTTAAACTGACCAGCTATTCATTTTTATGATAAGACAACTTTCGTTTTATTCAAATACTAGTAAATACCTATAAATCATAGATAAATACATAAAAATATTATTGAACAACTTAAATTTATTGCCTATACACCAGTGTTTTTTTTTTAAGATACTCGTGGTAAGCTCCAATATTCACAACTTGACCTTGTCATGCAAAAAACACGTACTACGCCTTGTTTCTATACTGAATACTACTAGTACTGCCCGGGCGGATACTGCGTGTAGTATGTCTCTTTAAAAGCCTGACAGGGCTCTTAGGGTTCAAGACCCCATTTTATGTAATAGTCGTTACATGAGCAGGAACTTTTCAAAGTACGAAGCTGAGCGGAACGTACAGTGATACAAACATGCAGTTGCTGTTTAAGAACGATTAACTACTCTCGAGGTTTGTAACTGTAAGCTTTTCATGAAAAAATTAACAATGTAGACAGAGTTGTTTATGTTTCTGCACTCAAATGTTGCCTACTTTTGCAATCCGTTTTTCTTCTTCAATTTCATTTTTATATTGGATAGATATTTCCTTAATTTTTAAGAGAAACCGTTTTGTAATAGAAATAATCGGTACATGCACAAGCAATAACATAGCACAAGTGTAATCTGTAACAGTCGTTTCCTCACAGCAAATGAGCCAGAAAGAGTTGAATAACTTTTAAGTTGGCCAACCATGCAATGAGCAAAGCCGTAAATGCGTGTTTGTACGTGGTTTTGCTACAAACACTGACTCGAAACAAGTCGGATTCTTGAATAACTGTTCAGAAAAGAACGGTTCTAGGTTATTGAATTCGATTATTTTTGAAATCGTCTTAAGGATTTAGTCTTAGCGTCCCAGTGAGCAGTGATAACATGATAAATTATGAAGTAACAAACTTGAGGATTTATAGAAGAGCATATTTTTGTTATTCTCGTCTATCAAGACTGAAGACGTTATTCATCTAAAAACTCCTAACTCCTAACTTTCTAACTAACGTTATTTCATCTAAAAACTCCTAACTTTCGGCTTGCATGCATTTTCTCACTAAACTAACTTATACCCACTCTAAAATTTGCTTATATACGCAAACTTCAATATCTTATATTTTAAATATGATTAACAAACAATTTGGCTTTTGGACTTAACCCAATTATTTACTACCACTACGACTTTAAAGACACTTTACTCTGATGTTTGCCTATACTTGACTCGTTTTTTGAGTACCGATTATCTGAAGTGTAGTGTAGAGATCAAGTTTAGCTGATCTATTTGCGTTTAAACACTTTCTAAAATCACTTCGCGTGCCAATTTTGTTCGCGGTCGCTTTTTTGATCTGCCTTATTGCTGGTACTTCGCTTCAACATGTCTTTCGCGGTCGGCTTCTAAAATTGCATGATAGTTTAAAATAAATGGTTTTACATTTCCAAAATATGTTTTGAATTTATCTTGATACATTTCCTTTAGAGCGCATACCACAGTACTTCAAATTGCGCCCTTTCAGACATGTTTACGCAAGATTTTTATCACTGATTAGTTCACGACACAACTCACGAGTTAAAGCTTTAGTTTACAACACTGAGATTTATTTATTCTCTTCCTGATCAATAAACAGTACAGTTTTTACTTTATATGAGTGTGGTTATAGCTTTCAATCCTTTGTTATTTTTATGAATTTTTTGACAAACACAACACTTTTTTAATAAGAAATTCAGAAAATGACTCAAAATCTTTTCATTTTATTCATTAACTAAATAATTGTGCTAGATCAGATGTAAACAACTGTACATGTCAAGTACACGGAGGAACAAAGATTTTTAAATATTTCCTCTGACTGCCAAAAATATTAAAATCTGACATATTATATCATGACCAGTAATAGAATGAATTGATCTTTAATTAATAGCCCTAACAAAATGAAATCTCCCATCAACTAGTAGCTTGTCACAGTTTTGCTAATAGATTGATAAGTTTTACGCCGTAGTGCATGAGAAGAATTTTTGAACTGGCGTTTCGGGCGTCGCGTGTCGGCGTGAATGGATTACACTCCGAAACGACAGTTCAAAAATTCTTCTCATGCGCTACACTCTTTTTTTAAATAAAAGAACCAGTAAAATTTTGCTCAGGCTTATATTTTTTCAGCACTTTGAGGCTCAAAATGTTCTTATTTTGTTCTTATATACCATATACGCCACTATGTAATTTCAGTACATTTAGTGACAGAGTACAATTTTTGAAGGAAATACGACAATATATGTATATTGCACAGCACAGTGTTTGTTACAGTTGGAGTTTTATGAGTATTAAAATTAGTAAGTACGATTGGTTGCTGCGTTTCACCAATGTTATAAAAGTTTTCTTGACTGTAGCATTTTCATTTCAGCCTCAGATTATATATGTTAATAATTTATTTTTACTTTTTAGGCAATTTGAACCTCATGCACTGTTGGTTCTTATTAAAAAAAGTGTACGGTGTAGAACTTTTCAATCTGTAAAACGTTTTTGTAGAAATACAGAAGCCGCATTCCATTTATGACATTTAGTTGTCAGTTGTGAAAAGGTTCCCTTACAGTTTATTACGTCAGTTTACATAGATTGCTAGTGCTACGGTTGTTTTTTTTCCTCAAAATCACTTGCAAAATAACAGTCCGAGCCGCTGTCGGCCTTTTCTTTCTAATTGCTCAAGTTGCTTACATAACAGAGACAATCATGAACGTCATTGTTTACTCCGCGGTACAAATTCAGTCTCAATAATCAAAACCGAGATGATCATTTATATATTGTCATTGTTTACACCGCGGTACGTCAATGATCAAAACTCCAACAATCATTCAAACGTCATTGTTTGTATCGCTGTACATGTACAAACTCGGACTCAATAATCATAACCGGGACGATCAGCGTGCAAACGTAATCAGTGTTTTCACCGCGGTATATACCTGTCTTAAAAATCATTATAACCTAAGCAGCAGTAGTGAATCCAACCATAATGAACCCAAAGATCGTGATAAGTCAAAAATAGTATGAAACGTAAATATACTTGTCAAAACAACTTGCATCACTGGTAATGGCTTGTCAAAACATTGTACATACGACCCAACATTTATTATTCATGTTGTATACAACATGTATATAAACGATGAACCAATAATTAAATGCTATTAAAGACAAGGAGAAACTTGGAAAAAATCCGAGCCCCAGACCGGACCTGAACCCACGACCCTCCGGGTTCAGGTCCCGTCTGGGGCTCGGATTTTTTCCGACTTTATCCTTGTCTCTAATAACGTATACAACATGCATTGTTTTACAAATTCGCAAATTCGACTTTCACACCAATATCTAAGCCATCGAGCGATTAAACATTAGCCTCTGGCTAGGAAGAATGGGCAACAACCTCCTTCGCAATTGACGTTAAATAAAGTACTTATTATTACATGTAAATTATAAAGCAACTAGCTTGCAAAAGCACTCACTGTAATTTGTATTACCATGTTGATTACAACATGAATAATAAATGTTGGGCCGTATGTACAATGTTTTGACTAGATATCACAGAGCTTTCAGAACAAGTCGGCGACCGCCGGAGCTCCGCCGGAGCTCCTCCGGTTACTTCACGTTTCATCGCCGGCTACTTTTTCCTGATGTGAGGTATAAAAAGTCCAACAATTTGGCAATTTTGTCAAATGATGCCGCGTTCACCTCAGTGTTTGCAATAAAGTAAATTCTTCTAAATGCTTGGAATCAATTATGTTTTTTTCCATTGCTCAGCCGATTTTTATGACGAATAAATAACTACTGCATTGCGACTCTTTCCTCTTAAAGTCACGGTCATTAATTGTGGTGCACTTTATTGGCTTCCCCATCGGCTCATCCTTGCGATAACAGTTTGCTTCCTTTACTTGAAGTTACCATCGTAGGGACTTACGATCCACGAACAATGCAGTCAGAAATTCATTCAAGTAACTATGCCGCCTACATTTCTGGAGTAACCTTTTACTTCAAAACATTCTGAAAGCCCTGCTATTACCAGTATTCATCAAACCACTGAAAACCGTACCCTTTAGGGCGTCACATATCCATATAGCCCACATATAGCCCCTCCCCAAAATGTTTTTCTCATTCTTCCCTGACTAGTCAAAAATTCCAGCTCACGCCAACCATCCATGCATTATTTTATATTGCAATTTATAAAGCAACTAGCTTGCAAAAGCATTCTCTGTAATTTTGTATCTCCATGGAAACTACAAAGTGACAGGGAGATTGTGCGATGAAAAGGTCTATATATATTTTTTTGAGTTAACTGAGATATAACAAAACAATTAATGAATGGCCCCAAGGGAAACTGAGAGTTTTGTTGCCCTCTACGGCTTGACCCTCAATGTTCCCTCGGGCATCGGGGAAACAAAACTCTCTGTGTCCTGTAGCCGGGCCAATCATGAAGTGTTTATTGTTTTTACTGTGTCTACTGAGTTCTCTCTCAGTTCAACACAATCTTTACGGATCTATTTTCACTCATTTGGAAAATACGATTCCATCTGGATTTTCAACTTCAATTCACAAACTCATTAATTATTCATGTACTGATGAGCCAATCAGCTTGCATCAATTGGATCAGGTGCATGTATTTTGATACCCAATGAACATACAGGTATATTACTTCGTGTAGAGGACAAAAAATTAAACAATGTTTGTGATTGGCTGAAATAAGGTTGGGGTAAGCTTTATGTTTCTTTTGATTGGTTCAAAGATCTGTGTCCTCTACACGAAGTAAAAGCCGTTTGATTAGTTCAAAAACTGTTCAAGACACTGATCAAGAAACTTTAATTTTAATCAGTCTAAATACTAAATACAGTATATTTACCGCTTCAATGATTACTTCCAACAACACTACGGATAGCTTTCATTCTTTCTTAAATACCGTTACATTAATTGTACACATGCAGTTTTTGAACTTTCCTTTTCTTTTAAGAATTTTTCGTAAACATGAAACCTTAGAAAAACAAGATATCAAATTCAATTCCCAAAACAATGCATTTTAAAATTCTAAACAAGCGGTCTAAAAGTTGTCAATTACCTTTTGTCACTAGCGTCCAGAGGATTTAAAGCACAGTTAAATACCGGAACTTTAACCTCTTTTAACCTTTGCCAATCGGTAACAATGCTCACAGCCCACTTGCTTTTACGCATAGTTGAAGCTTAAATGGTCTCATATTTACCAGAACATTAAAATCGTTCTGAGCCATCACACGGCGTAATGTTAATCGACCAAAAAACTCGCCCGCATGGCCGGCCGCATACTAAATATTTATTTCATTACCACAAAATTAATTAGAAACATACAATAGCCTATTGAGCCGGGCCTTCTAATTACCTATTCTTCGCAAATAAATCTACTAAATCTTCACACTAGTTTGAGAAGCCAGCTCAAAAACGTGTGCTTCATTTTTCATCAGCAGGTCTTAACACCTAGAAAAAAATTTATAAAAGTACTCCGCCATTGGCATTGTGCTTTCATTAATTTCTCAGTGTTTGGATCCTCTTATGAAGAATTTGGCACTCGTTTATTAAGCCCAGTCCTAATGCTGGGTACTCGGAATTCTTAAATCGAGAAGAGAAATAAGAGTGATTCTGGTTCTACACATATTTATGGTTCCTCAGTTTTCGATCGTCCAGCCCGATAATGCTTACTTCTGGTTACTCCTAACACTACTTCGTATAATACATCACAATTTTCGTTTTTGTTAAAAATGGAAAAAAATCGGTAAAATTTCCGAATCGGGGCGTACTATTGTTTAATCATGTACAAACTAAACCTTACCCAGACCCTAACTACTATAGTTATACTGCTTGCATAAATACGTACGCCATAGTACGGAAATTATCCCAAAAATTCATTGAGAAGAAGAAACTCTGCGAAAAAGAAACTTTCTACAATATCTAAACAACGATAAATTAATCTCTGCTTTAACCAGTCGTAAAACTCAAAATGTTTCGCAAATCTTGAAAAAAAAATGTTAAAATAAAGTTGTTTTCTTTGCCACAAATGTACTTGCCGATGTTATTCAGTATTAAACCGAGTTAAAGTTGACAGCCGTACGCGTTCTATGCTGCATGCAGGTTTCTTAAAACCGGACTTTTCAATTGTTAATATTTAACCATTAACATCTCAAAAGACATTGATTATAGTTTTTTCATAAAACAATAAACGCAAAAAAGCAGCTGGTCAGTTTTTTTGAAGAAGGCACGACTGGAAATTTGGAAATTTTATTTTCATGTAGGAAAAAACAAGGAATTAGGAAATTCTCCCTCGCAGTAAGTAATGTCTTTCAATTTAATTTTCAATTTTTTCCAGCATGAAAATAGAACGTTTTGCGTTTTTCGTGCGTTTTCGTTCTTCGGACATCAGATGAAAATTTTAATTTTATCTTTTGTCACCATTCATATCAACTTCTGCCAACAGTGGTCGATAAAGTGCAATTAAGCCTTTTCAGAAATTATTTGTTCTTTGTATTAAGCTGCTTATTCTATGTTTATGGGTTTTGAGGTTTGATTTGACGTTTCTTTTGGATTTTGTTGCTATGGTTAAATATGTTGCACTCATACAATTTTAATTAAGTCTCATTTTCTCTAAAGCAAACTTTGTTTAGTGGACACGAATTTTGAACTCAATGTTGTGGAGGCGCCTACAAATTAATAGGTCAAAATAACTTTAGTCATGTTTTCATAAAGGTCTTTCTTTCGCGAACTGCAAGTTTTCTGCATGTTGTTCGCAGCCACTTTAACATGAATATTCAGTTTACAAGCTTATGCAAATGTATTCGATCAAATGAGTTTACAGAAGAAAAGTTAACGTTCATTTGCGTCATTACGTTTCGAGACATAAAGGTTTCAACTTTACCGAATGGCACAGAAATCGCCTTGCTGGTTGGCTTGTCATCCGGTGTCTCCCTGTTGGAGTTTTATTGCTCTATTCCAGAAATGTAAGCTATGATATTTTCAGATTTTTGTAAATTGGTATATTGCTCTGTAAATATTTATTCTATTTAGTGAACCACAGTAACTTTTTTTTAGACTTTTTTCTCTTTGTCAAAAATCAACCACGTAAAAACTGAAGTTTCCAATTTAACGTTTTGATGTATATATAAACAAATTTTAATTGTATTGAATAATATTCCAATTGTAGAGTCATTGATTTGAGTAGTTCACAGAGTAAATGTTAGAATACTTTTATTGCAGCTACCGCACTCGGGAATTAAGGAATAGTTATTCCAGAGAGCAAGAAAACCTTAAAAGATCAAATGACCTAAAAACTGACAGCGTTCAAAGACAATAATCTTTGCAAGCGGATCCGGCATTTTATTCTTGACAGGCTAAACAAAAGTATATAACTACGTTGCCGGCTAAATTGTCAAATCTGAGGCTTTCAAAATTCCCTTAGTACAATCGATTTATAAACTAAAGACCTTAGTAAGAAAATTGTCTGGTGCAATGAGAGGTGTTCACAGATTAACTCAAATGGGGCAAGTCTGTTAAGAACGTTTTCACTGAACTCGTGTACCTAAATAGAAAAAAAAAAGAAAAAAAAACTCACGAAATAATCTTTTCAATAATGAATGGTTCGACCCAGAAAAAAAAAGTTGTTAAAAAAACAAACACAGGTTGTTCACCTTGATAAAAAAAACCGACACTGTTACCATAGTAATGAAAATTATTCCTTGAATTACTTGAATTGGCAATCTCAATTTCTTCAGGTTCTTAGAATTGCTCACTTGCTGTGACTTTTACCTGCTTTTTTTCTCCTTTTAGTTATTCTCAGAACGAGTCATATCACTCAAGAAGAATTTGGATATTCTTCTAGTTTTTGCTTGTCCTTACATTTATTTTTATACTGAAAAGTGGTTTTACATTTTTTAAAATGGATATCGTATAAAACGTTGTCTAGTATATATTTTTGGCTAAGCCGTGGCTAATTTGTGTCGATCAATTTTTTTCTTTGATTTTGATTTACCAAATCAATACAATGAATTTCTTTTAGTTAAACCATTTTTTTCCTTATATTATTATATATAGGCGTGTAAGTTTGTAATGATAATTTATTCAAAATCAGTTTTGAAAATTAATTTAATGTTAATCATAATTACCGCATTAAAAGCTATTAGAGTCACTAAAACGCCTGTAATGCATTTTTCTGTTGTTCACAGTTTAAATCTACCTTTCAATAGCTCTCAACGTTAAATATTGAAATTTCTAAATGTATTGCTTTCACGCAGCGCAATAAACAAAAATCATTCCCTATCATTTATTATCTTGGAGTTCAAATCTAAACTAAAAGTTTCATGTTTTCCTCATTATGTAATTTAGTTCTTACTGTATAACCTTTAGAATACGCCATATCATAATAGATGAATCGATATAACTCTCTTAGTTATCTTTGCCTCTTATATACTTTTCGTTTTGTTATAGAACCTGTAAAATTCTGCTCAGACTCATTGTTCTTATTTTTCCTGCAACTCGATCGAGGATCAAAATGTTCTTATTTTGTTCTTGACTGTCATAAATTATTAATTCTGAAAATTAACTTCAAATTATTTAACGTTCTCAAGTGCGCTGTATGCTCTTTTTTCTTTTGATTTGAGCCAGACGTACAGTATCTTCAGCCTTATTTCAATAATTATATGAAAAGATGGTGTTTCACGTTGTTATTTAAGTGTGTTTTTTCTTAACATTTTATTTTCCCAGTTAGCCTCAGATTGTTTTTAATCTTTTCATATTTTTCAGGCGAGTTGAGCTTCTCTGTTCTTATTTAAAGCTTGTTCTTAATAAATAAATGAAAATGGACAACACTGAACCATCTAGTTAATCTCCAAAAAGAGCTGAAAACAGCAAGTCCATTATTAAGTGATTTTAAAAGCTTATAAGGATCAAAGATTTTGTACATTTTCAAATCTCCCTTTGTGTGTAGTTTTATCACCACTTTTATCCTTAAAAAAGCTGAAACATAATTTCGTCACTTTTATACACTATTTTAAGAAAAAACAAGTTATGGTAAATTTCACTTGAGATTTGTTAAGTCAATTGCAATATAATGTGAAACTTTAACCAGATGAAGTTTTGAAAAACAAAACTATGAAAGCCAATTTTGAGAGTAAATTATTTTCTAACTTTCAAACAAATTCAATTATTAGGTGATTTTAAAATTTTAAGGATCAAAGAATTTGTATATATTCAAATCGCCCTTGTGTATACCGATAAATCGATCGCCACATGCAACTTCGAATTCATCACACTTTATGGTCATTCTCACTTGAGACGGATTTTATTAAATTTTAGAGATAAAGACTTCGTATTTTATATTACCAAACTTTATTTGACTAGAAATAGCTATTGCTAAGTGCCAACGGGCAACACAAAAGCTCGAAAAAGCACCAGAACGTCAGAAATGAGCTGTGCAACTGCAAGTTCTAATATTTGGTAAAGCAAAGGAGGATTTTGAAGATAGGCGAGTATATTATAGCTATGTCTCGTGTTAATACGAGTGAAAAAGTTATTTCAAAAACGCCTTTGAAAGACTTGATTTTGAAAATTGATATATAAAGCATGCAGTATAGAAAAATATTTTATCATGTAGTTTTAAAATCTTTAGTATGGCAAATAGAGGATTAGTATGAACATCGAATTTAGCAAAAGACAAAATACGTATATTTATCTCTTGTCAGCAGTACAACTAACGGATTAATGTTTGTATCATAAGTGCTACCCCAAACCATACAGCTATATGTGACAAACGAAAAAACAAGAGTCAAGGGCAAAGAGTATATATAAATTAAAGAGTAAAGATTGTTTAAAGTTTGACAGCTGATGTAATGTCTTAGCTTGCGTAAAATGCCAATACTTTTTACAAGTTTCTTGGACATATTGTGAATACGGTCCTTCCAATTCAAATGGAAATTCATTAGAACGCCTAAGTATTTTATACATTTTCTGGGGGTAATTTCTTTACCATTCAGATGAAGTGAGTCGGAAATGGAAGAATGGATTCGAACCCAGGACCTCATGGTCGGAAGACAAGAGCGCATAATCAAGCTTAAGGCCCCGTCCACACGTATCCGGATATTTTTAAAAACGGAGATTTTTTTCTCCGAATACGGCTTCCGTCCACACG
>JAOBAY020067820.1:0-12085 GCA_025331085.2 Zoanthus sociatus | reverse complement strand
ATTGTATTCATTAATTAAGGCTATTGTTCTTTGCCGTTCACGTCGTCGTTGCCGTTCTCGATCTTAAGGTCTCTAATAACTAAGTTAACGATAATTCCAGGGTGATGTTGGGGGACAGATATATTTTAAAAAGGTAGTCCTTAGTTGGCTCATGTTTTGAATTGGTTGTATTTATTGATCAAAACCTTCCCCTCTTTATCTTTGATGTCGTTGCCTTGCTTCAGTTTTTTTTTCCCACGGAAAGAATCTATGCTATCTTGTACAGCTCTCTAAGATTACCTAAGCAGGCGGCTTTTTATGATTCGTTTTCACTACGTAGTTTTTCTTATTTAATCTGAGGTAGCGTATAGCTCATTACTCCTTCGGTGCTTTCGTATCATATCCTGCAATTGGGCTTTTGATTAAAATGTTTGTACTTTTTTGAGGTTTAGGACACTCATGGTGTTCATTTGATATCCAATCTTTCTGTTGGAACATCTTCTTGCCTAAAATTAACTTCTGTACTTTTATAGGGAAGTTTATTTTGTATGTTATTTTTTCCTTTCCATTTCCTTTTTTCTTTTGGGATTCTGTTGAGTGGTTATTCGAGGGAGATACATCAGTCACATTTGGACTAGTACTATTAAAAAGAACAGTTATTCACCAACATGTATAAAAAACGTTTATAAAATGCATATATAAATCTAAAATAGCACTATAATAAGAAAAAGTCAATTTGGTTTGCTTTCTTTGCTAGCGTTGTTCAGTTACTCTGCTCACTTAGTGGGTGGCTCCTCCTGAATTGTTCTTCAATTGGTACAGGATTTAATGGCGCCGAGACCAATTGTAGATTTGCACGCAATTTAGGTATCCTGCTGATGAACAGTAACTATTTTGTTATTCGTAATTCGTAATTCAGATTCGTAATTCGAGGCTGGTAGAGAGATTTTTTCTATACTTTTGCCTTGTCCGGAACAATTATTCGAGAGAGGCGTTCCTTTTAGTTTTGGACTTTTATAATGTCATTTATTTATTTGAGGCATCTTTTAACTTTGTGATTTTTGTTGGCGGTGGTTACTCAAGAGAGAGACTTCTTTGTTCTTGGACTTTCATTGGCTGAGTTTCTTTCGAGGGTTGTGCTTGTTCTTTTTGTTGAAATTTAGGTTGCAGTTATTCTATAAAGATTCATTATTCACTTTTAGATGTATATACAAATCTTTAATTTTGTTTTCATTTTTCAAAACTGAAAACAGGTTTTTTTTGTTTCCGTGACTTTAAAGTAATAGAGCAATGAGGACTAGCAAAACATCCTGTCTCAAACGGAGAAAACGGAAGCAAAAGCTATTAATAGTAAAAGGTTATGTCATAATTTGTCAATTCAAAAATATTAAAAACAAAAGGGTTTCGAAAACAAAACACTAAGTTCATATGATATAATGTTGGTCTTTTGTAAAACGATTATCGACAAAACACCTGTCTTATTCTTTTTGAAAACATCGTTTTTTACATGTGAAAAGAACATCGCCATATACACCAAGCTTCATCTCCAATTCGTCGCGCATTTTCTTTTATGTTTTGTTTTTCACTAATATTTTGATCTTTACAAAATAAAACTCTTTCCCGGTGCCTTCATAGCTTGGTGAAAACCGAGACGAACGTTTGGGAGAATTCGTGAGGAGAACAATGAAAACAAGACGCAGTCTCTTAAAAAAAAAACTTTAAAAAGGGTGATAAAATTGTCACAACATTTTTGACGGTCATATGACTCTTCTGTAAGACATTTCTCATGAAACATCTAGAGAATAAGTTCAATAGTTTATAATGTGAACTACCAACCTGTTTTGGAAATTTGAGGTGTTACTGAATAAAATGTTGCTCAAAAGATTTTGTTGATACATGTCACCAAAACACAACAACAAATTTCTCTATACTAAATGTCAATTATGTAAGTTAACTTATATTATAAAAATATTTTCAGCTCATAAAAACAAAGGTAGGCTTGTTTATTCACTTGGGGAAAGATCTCAAGGAGATTTCAACTTGAGAAAACTTAATTTGCAAGTTAAAAGTCATACCATATAGAGGTAAAATAAAGCTCTTCTGGCAAAAGGTGCCTTTTGCAAATCCTCATCTTATCGATTCACTCACCAACCATTCTAATGAATTTAGACAACAAAGATATATTATGGTCTAACATAGCTATAATAATGTTAAAGAAAAACGAGATTTTCTTGCAGTGACAGAAGTATTTTGTAACATGGCAAATTCAAATTCAGTAAAAAACATAATTTAAAAAACATCGACTTTTGTACCGTTTGAAAGCTGATGTTTTGAGGAACACTCTCGTTTGACTAAATATTTTTTCTATGAAAATTGTGCAAACTAAGGAGCAGTCTAGCTTTTATAGAATGTGCAGAAGTTCAATTTGTTGATTCAATGCTTTAGACAACTGTCCACAACAGGCTGTGTAATGATCTTGATAAGCCTGCTAAATGGCGGGTGTAATTTGCTGAGTGCTGAATGCAAAACGCGAGTAAGGTTTACAAGGTCAGCGGAGGTACAACAAGCAACCCTAACCCTAACCCTATAGCTAACCATAAGCGTTCCCCTTACCTTAACATGGACCCTCAACATGCGCCAATGGAAAGTTAATAGCCACGATTACTGAAAAGCCGACGATATATATATACGTTTTTCCGCTGACCTAGTATACTGTAGTCGTGTTCTGCATTCAGCATTCTACAGTCTTGAAATTACACCCGCCCCCTGCTTAATGCTCTTTTACAAGTCTTTTTGCAACAAGGTTGCATGAATTCTCGAAATGCTCAACGCGAGCTCTCGCTAAACTTTACTCAGGATGTCTGATCTCAGAAAAGACTAAACGTTTCCCTTAAATGAAACCCACGATTCGTCAATTTAAGTCATAGAAAACTTCTGTGAATACCAACAAATCAATCTATATGTATTTTTCTGAGAATATTTGTCAATGAATTCTTCTCAGACTAAGAGCATTTTTATATATTTAGAGATTTTGAGATATTTAATCTTTCCCTCAGTTTCAATATTTGACATTCTAACAGTAAAAGCTGCACATATCCGATTTTGAATTCAGTCAATCTGACATAAAATGTTTCACTTAGATATCAATAATAGAAATATAATAAAAATGATAATATCAGTTTCATAATAATACTAATAACACTAGTGGCTAACCTGCAAAATAATTATATATTCACAGTCCTGTATAACTGAATCATGAATAAAATCGTGGAAAATCTTTCGAAAGATGGCCAACGTAATCCAGTGATAGCATTTGCTAATGAAGTCTTTAGTAAGAGTTACTGTAAACGGATGACAAAGGAATTAACTCGAATTAACAGATTAACCCAAGTTAGTTTGGTTTCTTTAAAGTCAATAAAATTGCAAGATTTTCAATTTTCCTTGTTTTACCACTGCATATGGAAAAAATATAATTTTCCAGTTTCTCCATTAAAACGATATATGAAAAAAAAATGAAACCATGTCAATTCATAAAAAAGCTGCTTCAGTTATCAACAGAGTCAGAGAAGCTCTTTGATAGGCCGCTCATATTCTGTGGTTTTAGCCGGAGGATTAATTTTTGTTTCATTTTTTGATATTGTTGGGAAAATTTTCTGATTTTTAAATTTCTTCACCATCTCTGAATTACTTTAACTAATTTTCCGTCACAGTGTGGTTGTCCCAGTGCAAATTACCGAGAAGAGTCAGAAGAGCTCGCAACTACATTGGAAACTAATTTACAACGGAACCAGTTTAATGTTTTAAAATGATAAAACGTCATACTTATTCATTGAAAATTGAAAGCCACAAACAGTACTTCTGGAGTAGTTGCATACGAGTTTACTAATAATGGTATTTGCAGCTACTGAAATTATAAATAATGAAAGTCGATTTTCTGTTCTTTCACGCCTCATTTTTATCGTTTCATTTTTAGGATATATTTCCTGACTAGGAATTCATGAGAAGAAAAATATGACGAGAGTGACATTGCTATGAGTACCTGTTTTAAATTCTGGATTGAGAAATGATTCTGAAGCTTCAACTAATAATAGCTTGTTCTCCAAACTATTATTATTTGAAGCTTCAAAATTGTTTGAACAAAATTGTTTGAACAAATAAGCACTCTATAACCAAAGTTCAAACATTCATCAACAAATATCTGAGGTGGATAGTTACTTGGCATCCAGTGGGCTTGCAAAGTTACCAACGTATAGAATTGTGGAGAAGATCGCAACAAGAAACTGTGAGTGACATCACTGATAAGGAAAAAAGAAATGGCGTTGGAAAGGACACACCCTCAGAAAACCAACAACCGATATGACAAGACATGTCCTAAGCTGGAACCCAGCAGGGAAAAGAAGGAGGGGAAGACTAAAAAACACATGGCAAAGGTCAGTAGAGGACGAAGCTATAAAAGCTGGCAAGTCTTGGCCTCAGATCACCAAGATGACTAAGAACAGGGTGCGTTGGAGAACTTTCGTTGACAGCCTTTGCTCATCACTAAGCGATGGATATATGTAAGTAAGTAAATAATAATTGTTTGCCGATTGACGTAAAAGATATGGCGGCAAAATTTTTTTTCATATTTCAGAACATATTCAGACAAGTTGCAGCTCTAATGGGAGCCATTTTTGTGGCTACTACACCGAGATGGAAAAAAATGTTTGTTAACTTGTCGATATCTAATCGCTTATCAAATAAGTGATCCGTGATGCCGAGGAGAGTCGTTCAGGTCAATTCTGACCAATCACATGTGAAATCGCAACGAGCAACCCATGTGTGCTAAACCCGTGTTGCCAAGGAGTCGGTCACGTGTTTGATTCGACCAATCACAATTATATCTACTGTTCTCCCAAATGATACATGTATACAGACGATAAGCATTGTTTGACAATGCCTTGTCTTTTTGTTTCGATTTTTCATCATTTAATTTTAATTCATCCCACATTTGCGTACCTTTTGTCATTTTAGTCTATATCTTATATGGAGAAAACCTAAGGGAGCAAGTGGTTTTTTTTTCAAAATTTTACTACAGATATTATATAATTCGCAACCAACACGTAGCAAAAGTTAAGAAAAATACTTTATTTCAATAAAAAACAGATTATTCCCTAGAATATTTTCCCTTTTCACCAGCACTTACAAAATGATGATTGTCCTGACTCTCTGCTTTTAACGATCAAGTTTTCATTAACTCAGGGGCGGCCGACAAAAAATGACTAAAACTACATGACTGCATGATAGTTAGTTTTAAAATTCCATTTTATATATGTGTCAAAAGTGGTTCAACGACATTTACCTACAGATGAGCTCTTATTACAAATACTACGTTTAAAAAAAATAAATTGAAAGTCAAACATACAATATATGTCATTTATTATTTAAGTATTACAACCGTTATTGGGGTCGCTTCAATCTCAGCACCTTGTTTGCAAACAAATTAAACTAGCTCTACTTGAAACTCTTATGTTCATCGCAAGTTAAGTGCCGAACAAACTGGGCTTTCTAGCGTTTACAATCCTCAAGGTATAACTTAATTCGTTCTTGTTGTTTCTGCACTACACCCTTTTTTTAATAACAACAACTTTATAAGAATAACGGCGCTCAGAATGGCCGAAAATTGTGAAAAATTTAAGAACAAGCTCAGGCTGAGGCAGAAAAAAGTTAAAGTATTTCTAGTTGAAACTTTATTACTGAATCTTGTAATTTACTATCGCAATGTGCACAGTAAAAACACAGAAGCACCGTTTCCCATTTATTAAATATTATATATATCTACTATTGTCCCAAATAATACATGTATACAGACGATCAGCACTGTGTTTCAATGCCTTGTCTTTTTGTTTTGATTTTTCATTATTTCAAACCACTGACAGAAACAAGAACAAATTAAGAACAAATTGAGGCTGAAGCAGCCAAAAAATTAAAAACAATTGAGCCTCGGCAAAATTAACTGATTCGTATAAAAAAAGCGTGTAACGATGGAATGGTCAGCACAATATCAATTTTCTATTGTCTAAATTAATACCTATTGTATCTACTCCCCGACGTTAAAAGCTGGCGAGTTAGAATAATTTGACCTACCTCACTCGTTCTTGCAATCTATCATTCTGCGACGATAGAAACTCGTACATTTAACTGAAACGAAAGGAGCTTCTACTTAAAGGCAGTTCGTGGATAACATTGCATGTGTGACTATAAATATTGACCCGACCCATTTCTGATCCACCCAAAAATTATTCATGTCCTTCAGTAAGCCGTCAAGGTAAAACAAAAACATACTTAGTGTTTTTTAAGGCCATTGTGTTTGTTCAAATTTTATTTTTGTTTTCCCAATCTGTCAAACGACAATGCAACTCATATCTTGGTTTACTTGCTTGTTTTCTATTCACGAAAAGCAAAACAATATGATATGGCCTAGCTTTTTGAAATTCAGTTTCCTTGTCGACTTTGGTCTTTGAATTTTGTTTAAAAAAGGCAATTTTGATCAGAGTCATTTGGCAGAAACAACTGCTAGAACTCAAGCTCTGTCAAGTTGACAGAGTCTTCTATACTGTTGAAACATTCGATTCATCCTTACGAGATCGGTAAATAACATATCAATTTCTTACTGTGAAGAAACGAAGAGTGATGTAAGAGTTACATCCGCTAAACACTACAGAAATCGGAGATAAGCTCCGGCTTCATGGGCCGCCTGGTTCGTAAAGGGTTTAGCTTAGTTTTGGAAATTTGTAATTTTCTTACATCTTCGGGCATCAGAAAGTATTGGTTTTTATACTGAATAGGATTAGTGTGAACATAAAAGTCAGCCCTACCCATTATTATAATTATCTGCTTCTGCAAAACTAAAAATTTTAAAATGTTTGTCTTATATGTATTTGCCCGGACTAGGTTGCAATATTGCAGATACGGATAAATTTTAGAGAAGTACAGAATCCGAAGAGACTCTCTATATCGGAAAAACTTGATTTGCTCATAATTCCAATAGACTTAGAAATCTTGTTTGCTGTATAGGCAATTTGAGATCCCAAGTCAACAACCGGGACTCAACAACATCTAGGACTACACCCAGAAAAATTGTTTCTTTGGTTTGTTCAATTTCTTTATAATTTAAAACTTTATTTGAATTTGAACAGTTGTTCTTTTTTGACGAGGCTTTAAAAGTTTGAATTCAATCTTAGATTCATCAATATTAAGTGTTAAATTATTCAACGCAAGCCATTTGAACAAGCAACTTGTCTCGGCCCAAGGCATAATAACTGCTTAATTTTTGGATTATTTCAGGTCAAAAACTTGCTAGTCAGTTGCTTAACAAATACATGATATCAGCAATGTCATTTATTGAACCGAAAATGTTGCTTACATTTAGGGATCATTAAGGGTAAGAGTCGCTTAGTAGAGAATGGTTCTTGAAGGCGAAAAGAACTGTTACACGTTATCTAAAACTTTCAAATATACGAAAAATATTTTTATTCTCGACATGTTTCGGCATATTTTATGCCATTTTCAAGAGTAAGTTATAAAGTTCATGGAAATTAGATAACTATTTAAATTAGCAACCACAACTAATGTACATCACGTTTGAGCTGTCAATCATTTATAACATGTATATATAGCTTGTAAGGAACTTTATAACTTACTCTTGAAAATGGCATAAGATATATATATGCCGAAACATGTCGAGAATAAAAATACTTTTCGTATATTTGAAAGTTTTATTATCATTTGTGCTCCTACGATCATATACACGTTATTTATAATTATAGGTAAATACCTAATTTTAGTCTAAAATAATATTTGTGATCTCAAATCGTTATGCGGTCGTTCAATTTTAAAATCATGCGTAAGATCTTCAGTCAGATTTTACCCCCTCCCTCCCCTCCTCAGTTTAATTTCCATTATGAATAACGTGACCCGCATATCGGTACAGGGTAAAGCCTGGTTCACATAGGACTTAGGCATGCCTACGATACTATGCTGACTGTGTTCCCAGACAGTCCGTAGACAAGCTCGCAAGTGCGTCGCAGACAATGATGAAAAATCTGGAGAGTGGAATCGAATTCAACTTTCCCTGAGACGGATCTTTCGCGGTCATCGCTTGCGGTATTTTCAATGGCTGCGGGATGCCTGGGACAAACGTTCACGTAAAAAGTTATGACGGAACGCACTGCAAGCATGACTATATCATAAGTAAATCAGGCGTAATTGTTATGTTTCTTATTTTTATTGGCGTATCTAAGAGTTGAGCTGCTCATGATCAGTGCGGTCTTTAGTGCGGTGTTCTGCATTGATACACGATTGATTTAATGGGACATTTTTGTGCGTACCAGAGGAAGTGTTTCTTGATTGGTTGAAGTTGGGATAAGCTTGATTATAGCGCTTTTCATTGGTTGATACTGCATTTACGTAATATCTGTTACTACGTCTACGGTACCTACAGAAGGAGCCGATTTAATGGAGCTGCATGAAAACACAGATGAGTGAAAACACATAGCTGAAAATATATAATAAATGTATAAGTAAAGGTTTTTATTATACCTTTGGAACACCAAAGAGATAGTATGAATACAATTTTTATTTACTTTGTATAGGAATAACTGAGGATTCCGATAGGTCTTAATCCAGGCGCTATTGCCCTGACCTTCAATACTAAACATGATGGTCTTTTTTTTTGCAATTTCAAATGTGTTTGCTCTGTTGCACTTTGTAATACCTATCGCAATTCGAAATACCTGTCGCAATTCGTAATAGCTGCTAGAATTTGTGATGCATTTAACTGTCGCTATATATGATACCTATCCCAATTTGTATATACACATGTCGCATTTTATATTAATACCTATCTCTATTTATGATACCTGTTGCAATATGTGATACCTGCTCAATTTGTTATAGCTATCGCAATTTCTCATACCTGTTGCACTTTGTCATAGCGGAGCTCCTGCGGAGCACTATACTTAAGAAAATATCGTTTATCCATCGAGTTGAATTTTCAACGTCATGTCCGTCCGTCCGTACATACGATGTCCGCGTACATGAGTGGAATAGGTTTTTCAGAGACTGCAGTACGGTTAATATCTCTTTGGGAGCTCCGCTTTTAGGCAGTGCCTAAATCTCTATATTACCTGTTGCAATTTGTAATATCTATCGCAGTTTGTTAATACCTTTTCCAATTTGTGATATTCTGCATGTTGCACTTTGTAATACATATCGCAATATGTAACACCTATCTCAATTTCTAATACCTAGCGTAATTTTTAGTATCTGTTACACTGAATTGTATACCCGTTGCGTCTGTTAATAATGTGAGCTATCGCAAGTCCAAATAGCTCATTTTCGGAAATTCTTAAGCCCTTTTTGACATTTTGAGAAAATCAGGACCTTGATAGTAGTATCATCACTGTTTCATCGATATTCAACCCTGAATTGTCTAAGTTTCAGGTTGTTCTTTCTTCCCACACACTTACTTTTTATCTATTCAGGAAATATTAAGATCAGAGCATTTCTTTATAGTTTTATTCAAACAGTTGTTTGAAACGTAAAAAGGCATAAATATAAAAGCTACAAGTGAATGAAGTAAAACGGTCAAAGTTAATTAATATATAAGTTAAACGTTGACTGACGCTCAAAACCAGTGTAAGATTTCATTTATCTTAGTTTTTATATAGTTCGGTAAAAAAAGGCCAAAGGGAAAGAGGTTTTCATTGCATTCTATTCTAAACTATTTAGTTGTTTTTGGAAGCGGTTTGTCGGCATTGAAGTACATTTTTATAGCACGAGAATTCTAATTTTCCACGCCTGTGAAATTAAAAAAATCTATTCCACTGGCATTGTTTATCACGTATCAATAAACAACTATGTGTTGTCGAAGACTGTTCACGTCAGTTCTGACTAGCTAGTAAGTTATATAACGCGATTGATACGTTGTACTTGTGGAAATAAAAAGCATGCATTTTTGTGATAAGGCTTTGCCTTTCACTCCGTATATGTCCATGCACTTAATACAATTTTACAACATAAAATTCTTAAATTTTTAAAAACACACTGCACTATTCAAATTTAAAGTGGCATACATGTTTCGGCAAACCTTTGCCTTCTTCAGTACGAAAATGGATTGAACTAAAATGACAAAGAAATATAAAGAAGTAGAATTAAATATACTGGATAATGAACAATGGTAAAAAAGGAAACCCGTGAAAATTATAAGGACAGTTTGAAATTGACATGCTTAACTTATTGGTTGAGAGAGGGTTTGAGTTAATGTGGATAGCTTCTTTAATTTTAAGTTTGAGTTGAAGCTTGCGATAGAATGCTGAAGCAACTGGGAGAACTTAAAGAATGACATGTATCAGAAGTAGCGAGAGGTTTGTTGATATGAGAGGCTTGATCCCTTGTAAGGTGTTCGTTCACACTATTTAAGTTTGAAGAGTGTTGTGTGTTTTTTAAAAAAATTATTACTAAATTCTTGCTATTTAGACCTATTTGCAAAATTCTTAAACTGTGAAGTTATAGATATTGTGATTCACCACTACTTGGTTTCCATCGGTGTGATGTGCATATTGTAAGTAAGACGGTCCGACAACTTGTAAAGCTGGCGGTGTTACATCGTTTGAATCCGGCTGTTGCTCCTCTTCTAATCCTTCGTTATCCACACCCGGGTTGACTCCTAGTATCAACGAGAGAAAAATCATGCAATCTTTTATTTATTTTTTGCTCTATGGGCGGATCTTTGTTTACATTTTCCCCTTCATTAGCATATGTGCACCAGTTTGTAATAAGGTTACTGTATATTGAGAGTGTTTTGTAATATTTAAACATCTTCTGAAAATATGAGAGCGATATGCTAAACACTGTTCCTGTGATCTAATGGAGATTTTGTAGAGAATGTATGGCTCATTAACGGTTTTGCCACCTAGCTGTTTTGAGTATTTTGGAGCTGCCATATCTTTTTAAAAACTGCTTGAATAGCGTCAACATTTTTATCTCTTTGTTAGTTCGACAAATTTTCTCAAGTTTTTGACTCAAATCTTATTTATCTTTGGTAGTTAGCTACCTAGAGTTTTATGCTAATGAAGCAAAATGTAAACAATGACTTCAGGGAAGATTCGCCTATTAAACAACAAAGAGAAGAAAAACGATTCAGCAATGAGCCTCACTTATTTTACATCAAAAGCGCATAAGCTATCTCTTCCGAGCCCTAGTGGCTCAGTGAAGCCGCCGCTTATCTATGGCTTCAGTACTGTAAAAGGGATAAGAGTCTTTGACTCCCTCTGGACAGGACACTAATCCATCGTAGGTTATCTCCCAGCAGAAGCTGGTATTCATTTACTTACCCCGGAAGGATTGAAAGCTGATTTAGCTTAGGCGAAAAAGAGGTCGCACTAATATTCCAATCTCGGTAGAGCCGGGATCTTACCAACTGCGCCAACCATGCTCGCCTTAATATCGCATTACTAAATACTAAATGGACTCTAGGTATTGCTTTAATATCCCTCGACAGTTCTACAGATGATTAAATCAAATTTAGAAAAATGTTTTGAAACTTAAACGCGCGGTGCTAGGGGAATATTTAGAATGGGCCAAGAGAACAGTATATAGTCAGTCATAGTACAGGCTTTAAAATAGTATTAATTATTATAATATACGATACCGCGTGTTGAAGTGGAACAAACTGACTAATTATGTATAGTTGATATTGCGTTCCTGTACAAAACATTTCAGAATGACTTTTATTAAGGGAACAGCTCGTTTCATTCATGTTTTGTTCGTGTACAGGTCATTTAAGAATGATATTTATATCCGGGCATAGTTCATTCTCGCCATATTTTCTTCCATAAAATCATTCGTAAGTCTCAACGTAAATGAATTTTTTTATTAAATAGAGAATTTCTAATTTAGTATAATGGAGATTGAAAACAAACTACCTTCCGAAATAAAAAGGAAAAAAAAGGATAGCGTAGTGATACTTTCTTTGGGAAGCTCAAGAATTGTAAAATTTTGAAAAACTAAATTCCAGCATGAACACTGACCCATGAAGTTTGCCGAACATGGAAATGTTTGTTTGTTT
>JAOBAY020067809.1:0-12086 GCA_025331085.2 Zoanthus sociatus | reverse complement strand
TGAATATATATGTATCATTTGGCAAAGAATGAGCAGCTCTCAAAATTAACTAGATATTTCTGAATTCATAAAATTGAATATTTTTAATGCTATTTAATAAAGTACAATTGTTTAAATGCTTTAGATGTAACAATTAAATTTTGTATTCTGTTAAATTTTGGGAAGGAAGCCATTATATGTATACATTGGATGGAAGAAAGGGAGCAAGGGAGGAAAGCAAGTAAAGTTTGCAGATGGTGGAGGGCTTCGGAGGTTTCCCTATGAGGAGGGTTTAACATTGAACAGAATCAAAGAAAAAGCAATGTCTATGTTTTTTGATGAGTGGTCCAAAGATGATCTAAAGCGCTCCAAGATTTGTAACTTCAAATGTTTCATAATTAAGGAAGGCAAGGAGCCTTTCATTCTTGACAACTACCTAAAAGATAATGGCTTATATGCTTCGCGTATAAGATTTTACTTATTAACTGAGAGTGAAGAAGATGAATCAAATGGACAAAAAGAAATAGAGGAAACAGCTGGACAAGAAGAAGTTGAGGAATCTGCTGGTCTAGCAAGAGCTGAGGATGCCACCAGATTATATGTGACAGAAAATTCTACAAAGGTGATATCCATTCAACTCGTTCATTCCCTTGTGTCACAATATTCAGGTGAAGCCAGTGCAAGGCTCATCAGTGGGTGGGACAGTGCATATGACTGTCGTTCTTCTGAATTTTTGGAACTTGAGAGGGATGAGTATGACCCTTTACAAGATATTTTTGTTGTAGGCGAACTGGCCGTTAATAAAGAACTTTATCTTCAACATCATTGGGATCAACAAAATAACAGCTTCTCTTTCAGCACTAACTCCACTGCATATGAGCTGGGCAATAAACCAGCAATACTACATGGCCCTGACATTATAAATGGGTACAATGGAGACTCCCTCCTCATTGGAGTTCTAACCAATATACACAACGAACTTGGTGTAATGTATTCATGGTTTAAAGATGATAGTCCAATATCCAGTGGTCACTATCAATGCATAATAAAGGTTGATCAGCCTGGTACATACTATGCCAAAGTATGCTATGGGGAAGAGGTGCTTGTGTCTTCAACAGTGACAGTGGGAATTGAAGATGACCCTTTGTATTCCATCAGTCACCCCTCAGATGACACTATTAGTGAGCAAGAGCAAAAAAGACACAGGTAAGAATGTGATCATGGTGTGGTATCAGGTCAGTTAAAATGTCATGTTGTCTAGCAAGTGGAAAGGGAGATGAAGTAGGGCATAATGGAGATCATTAAGGGAAGAAAGTAGAGGGAAGTTACCGGCCATCTGATAGGGTGCGGAAAAAAATGGAAAATAATGCGGAAGTTTTCGGTGATTATGAGGAAGAAAGTGACGATTATTCGGAAACGACGCCAGATTATGCGGAAATTTATAAAACTTAATAAACTTGTTCCCTTGGCTTTTTCCAACGTATAAATTACACGTTAACGTCTTACCGGAAATTTTAGTCCTTTATGATATGTTTGACCTTTTCCTGCCATTCGTGGACAGGTATGTCTTCGTTCAACGCTGTTTTTTCATAGTTTTCGTTGTTGAGTTTGTCCAAAGCTTAGTAACCAGCCATTAAATCGGACGAGGAAAACTGGACACGGGCAGTCCCAAAATGTTCTGGTTCTCACAGAAAATCTCTGAATGGTCACTGCACCGAGGTAGATTATATTAGATTAATTTGCTACTTTAAGCAACGTTTACTTTGCAAAATAAGGTCTTGCTAATCCTTTGCTGCAAGTTCCTTTTTATTTCATTTCAAAAACGAAAAACATGGCCTCCGATACTCGATAATTAATCCATTTTACATGCACGACGTGACAAATGACACCTGAAGAGTGAAGTAGAATACCTTGCTGAGTATCAAACGCAGTTTCTTATCAGTTGATGCTATTCGCTGAAATGCAGATGCCTTTTATCCAACAGAAATCAGTATTTAAACAAAAGTAGAACGCAGGCCCATCACCAGAAGATGCATGCATGGAACGCCTGGCGGTTTAAAATTGTTTACGAGCAAAAGGCATGTTTTCGTCGCTGTTTTGGGTGAATAACTTCTTCAAAATGATCAATTTTTTAGCTATATTTGCTTGAGGATGGTAAGCAGATGCTTTCTCGCTTTTATGTAGAAATTTTCTACATAAAAAAAAGGATGTGGAGGATGCGAAAGTAGGCGAATTATGCGGATCTGCACCACCGCATCCTGTCAGATGCCCTGTTAGTTATTGTTCAAAAGGAAATTTCAAATAGAGTAATGTTAATTTCACTTTACGGATTTTTACCATTTTGTCAATAAAATGTACCATAGTCCATTGAATTAGATTCATGTGTTGACAATGGCAGTTTAATATAATTATTGGAAGATTAACTCAAATGTTATTCAATCAGTATCAGGAGAAAAAAAACATAAATGATACAAAATTTTTTCTCCATTTCCAGCCTGGTACATAAAAAACAATTGATTTTCAACATTTTTATCTTCCTTGAATATGATAAATATATAACCATCAAGTTAGTTCCATTGTCTCCTAAAATATAGGTTTCTCAGATCATTGACAAAAATGTCTGAAAGTATGCTCTTTTTTCCTTAGTGAAGCATCAACTAATCCATGCCATATTCATGAGATTCCATTTGAAAGTCTGAATGTCAACTTTTCTAATGCCATTGGAAAAGATCATTTGGTACGGTGTACAGAGAAAAATGCGTTGGGACAAACATTGCTGTAAAAGTTATCAAACGAGCTATTTCATACAAAGACAATGTTACTGTAGACCTAAAAATATAAAGACACACTTTAGCTCTGCACCCCACTTGCCCTAAATCAAGTTTGGTTGTCCAACATCGATAGACAACAACAGCAACAACAATTTATTTACCCTCATTCTTACTTGATACAATTGTTTAAAGAAATTTAAGTATCTAGGGATTCCAACTTCCAAAAATAACGTTAACTTAGAAGCTAAAAATAGAGATGTACTGCAGGGCCAGTGAGTGTCACAACTTATAATTATAATTATAATATTAATAACAATAATAAGTAAATCTTCTAATACATATCCACTTTAGTTTCAATTAAAATACCAGATATTTATCTAACATAGTGACAATTACATAGAATCTTGACAGTTACATGAAATGAAAAACCTTCTACAAGGTTTGGTTTTGTGGTATGTTGCTCATCTTCCACACAGCTAGGCAATACAGTAATTATTACCTTTGTAAATTTCAGTGCAACACAGATGAAGACAGAAAGCTGCTTAGTCCATGAGATTGAATTTGAATCTCTGAATGTCAATTTCAAAGATGTTCTTGGACAAGGAGCATTCGGAACTGTGTACAAAGGGATGTGGGTGGGAACACAAGTTGCTGTTAAAGTCATCAAAAGAGCTATCTCTTTCAAGAAGGAAGTCCTGAAAGAGGCAAACCTCCATGCCAATCTGCGTCACCCCAATATTGTTACTCTGATGGGGGTCTCTTTCCGAAAAAGAGATATAGCTTTTGTCACAGAACTTGTGATTGGAAATTCTTTACAATATTTTATTGATGAAGAAATTGCATTGCCTGAAGAAATGATCTCTAAAGTGGTCTCTGGCATAATCAAAGGAGTGGCATATCTCCATGAAATTCAAGTGGTACATGGCGATGTGAAGCCAGCGAACATTTTAGTTAGCAAAGAGATGCACATCAAAATTTGTGATTTTGGTGTGGGCAAACTGAGGGAAAAGTTGTCGGTGACAGGAAGTATAACCGTTAGTGGCTCTCTCCATGGAACCATTACATTCCTTCCACCTGAATGTATTCTAAATAGCAAGAAAACTGATTTTACGTCTGACATCTGGTCACTTGGCATTACGCTGGTGGAATTCTTCACCCTTGGGGTTGCTTGGGAGGACGTTTTCTCTGACGAATCTGAAGAGAGTGAGCTGGACAAGCTGAAGCGTGCCATGGCAGTCTGCAAGCTACCATCACTTTGCCAAAAGCTTCCAAAAAAGTGGAAACCGCTAGTAGATGTTTGCTTGCAGTATTCATCCTTAGAGCGATCCAAGGCTCAAGACCTTGTTGCATATTTGAAGTGACAAAGTATTTGGAAAATGATTTGTTGCTTTGAGAAAAGTATTACTTTGAACAATACATGAAATAATCAGATATACAGGAGATAGTATCTGATGTTAACAGTTATTGTTTCTACCTTACTAAATGTACTTTAGCCCTTAAATACACAAGGGGGATTGCAATGCCAGTGAAATAAGGGGAATAATTTCAAACTTTCTTAAGAAATTACAATTTTCTGGCAGTGTATTTGGCTTATACTTGCCGATATATGCATGAACACATGTTTTAAATATATAACTTACAACTGGTCAATGGTTTAGAGTACTTCATGACATCATTTCATCACTCCTGGTAACTATGGCAACCAGACAATTGACACGTATTACTGACATTAACTGAAAACTCCGAGGCTAATTAACAATCATGCCAAATGTTAAGATGAAAGGTCAAAGTAGACATATTACAATGTTTTTTGGGCTGTTCCCATAACATGTGAATATGTTTGGCTAAAAAGCTTGTGTATCTAAGGGTTAAAGAAAGTAAGAATGTTTTGTTAGGTTACTTCTGTTAAAAAATTGAATAGATATCAGAAATGTTTTAGTTAACAGTTAAATTAGTCTGCATATAGTAAAATTACATAGTTACCACCATGTTCAATGTTATAAGGACAAGCAAAGCCATTCAGCAATTGACAATTCTCGGGGACCTATGTTATTTTTGCTTGTACATTACATTCACTTTTCTGTAGAAAAACGAGAGTTTAGTTACTATTGTTGGATCCTAATTGCTATGAATGCATTCTTAATAATTGTCTTTTCAGATAACTCAAAGCCGCCACCATTTTTGGTTGGGAGTGGCTATGTACCTTATTCTGCAAATTCAATTCAGACAATGTTGTTGTTTTATTCAGATTACTTGTAATATAAATTTGTTACTATTAATGAAAATTGTTATGAATACATTGTCAAAGTTTGATTCTTTTGAGATAACTCAAAGCAAGGCAATCATCAACATCATTTTCATTAAAAGAGGGTTTCATTTGTAAATTTACCTGTAATCTCAACAATGCCTACACACCACGATAAGCAGATTATTATGTACCAGTGTTATGTGTATGGTTTTTAATCTAACTCAAAATTTGTTTTGCCAGCACCTCAGCGAGAATCTCCCGCATAAATAGTTTGGAGCCAAAAGCACGCAAGGTTTCTTGATCATCTGCAAAACTGAATCAAAAAAAGCACCCAAATTGAATACCTCATTATCCTTGAATGACTAGCCTCGTATTTAAGTAGAAAAACAAAATCGTTTTTATATGAATGAGAGGCTAGTCAAGCAAAGATAATGTTATTTGAATTGGCTGCCACTTTACGTTTACTCATTACTTTCCGTGCTCTTTTTCTTTGGTTCATTTTCTGATATTGTTTTGTAACAGTATTTACTGAATGACCACTCCCGCATGGCGTGATGGATACATTTAATCATTATAGAGCTTTAGCTGTTCCGTTATTGCCACAAACTTACTTAACGCTTGCTCTGTATTTGTCGGTGTCTCCCTGGTAACACCCATTAAGTCAAGAAGCTCTCCGAATTTGGGGGAATAATCGGATACTTCTTTCCCATAAATGCGTTTACATAGCACAAGCTCCTCTTCATTGACGTTAACTATATAGTTTCTTGTGCCATACGCTTCGGGCATGAAATACATGACGTCTGGTTTACCCCCGTGAAGTTCAGAATTCTTGGGAACGTGAATGTCTTTTAAGTTCCACATTTGTGCAACTGAATAGAGCTCCTTTCTGATCACAGGCATAAAACAAAATTTTAGACATTCGCAATGCACTGGATCGGTCATCAAATACCCCTGAGTCTCTTAAGTCTTTAAAAAAGTCCATCCACCAACCTCCACCGCCGCTTCTCAGTTTGGACCAGTACGATTCGATTCTTTGATTGGCACTACTTTTTCCCATCAACACACACGTTGTCTCAGGTGCGTTTTCAATTTCATCGTTCAGCAGTCTCAGTAAAGTTTGCATGTCCGCAATACAGCCGTTCTCACTGCCATTGTCCATTCGAATCATTTTTGGTATACCCTTAATTTGCCTTACTGTATCCAAAAAATAGGTCAAACATACGGCTGGATCTTTGTTTGTGCTGCCAACCTCAAGCCAAAGCAGCCTTCTAGAAAACCCATCCATACATCCGTGAACACTAAAACCATAAGGCTTTAATTTGTCCCAGCCGTCGATGTGCCACAAAAAATTTGGCCCTGGTGTAATATATTTTCTCCTTTTTAACCTATGGCGCTTACGAAGAGCTACACCTTCTGGATCAATCACCGTCATTGCCTCCATAACGGTGTCTCGTCTCACAGATAACTTGTGCTTAATTTTAAGGCGCAACCACATGTCTCTGTATCCTGAAAATGATCCAACAGAGCCATTCATTTCCTCGATAATGGCTGCTACAATGTCATGTAATGGTGACTCTATGTTCCTTCTAGGTCTTTTTAACCCAAGCCGTTTGAGTCGACGTTTTAATGATCGGAGGCTCATGACACAGTTGTGAATGGAAGCCAGCAGCCCCAGAATCTCCGCGTAGCTGAAACCTTGATTGAAGTACGAACAAATTTTGTTTAGGATATCAGCTTCCCGATTTCGATTTACTGCCGGAGTATAGTTCGGCAAAACCGCAACGCAACCAGTGACTAGCAATGAGAACAAAAATATCCAGAGAAGCATTTTTTTCATCTTACCAACATAACTCATAAGACAGAAAGAAAAACTGCTGACTAAAAAAAATGTTTTTAAAAAGTTTGAAGTTTGAAGTTTGAAGTTTGAAGTATGAAGTTTGAAGTTTGAAGTTTGAAGTTTGAAGTTTTGAATCTGAAGTTTTGAAGTTTAAAATTGGATTTTTCGTTTAGTCAGCTACCTTAAACAGAATTAGTCCAAAAATTTAAACTTAAAATAAGAAAAAAGGAATAAGAAAAAAAAAAAGAATGAGAAAAAATTTGATAAAAATCGAACTCGGAAGTTTGAAGTTGAAGTATGAAGTTTGAAGTTTGAAGTGGCCCTTCTCGTCCATCGTAGGAGAAGACTGTATTTGATTTGTCATACCGCAAAAGTTACGAGAATTTCCGGCCAAATCCTCTAACGGTGTTTAGTTACAAACTCGAAGTCCTTTCGCGTCAAACAATCCAAGGTCTATACAAAAACTTCGGTTGCGGAATAAAACAATTAAATGTTTACTTAAATATTTAAAAACGAAATTTTGATAACCACGGAATACCATATCGAAGGTTTCTTGAAAATGTAAACAATGTGTCAATCAAAAAAGCAATGCGATGCAAGCCCCAAAGTCCAAAAGATAAACATCGAACAAGAGAATAAAGCAATATTGTTCTTACCAGGCATATCAAACGAGTTACTCTGACTATCGAGAGATGATTGCCTTTGGTTCTGTGCAAAAGGAAACGAGGCATTGTACGGCATTGGTGGTTCATTGTGGGTGCGAAACACGGCAGGTAGTGGAGGCATTTGAACCGGGTACTCGCTTTGTCGGGGAACAAGCACCGGCGGTAGTACTGCAAAAGAAAACACACATTTAATACAGGAACGTCCATTGTATCTAATCTGAAATTATTTTGTACAACTCCCAACTGCATGACATTTAAAAACCTAAAAAACAAAACCGATTAAATCAGTTTGAAACACATCAATTAATTCAAGAGACAAGAATCTTGTAGTTATACAATTGCTATAAAACGTTACATACCGGGTGTTTCAACCCGTCTGTAGTGATAAGGGTTGATGCAAACTTCTTTTTGTTTTAAGTTAAACGCAAAATCGCAACAGTCTAAAGATTTGAGTTCGTGATGGCTTTGTAGATCAGGCCAGCGCCATACCCGACAGTAAATAACATGCGGCAAACTCTTTCGGTGCGAAACTTGAAGACGACCATCCAAAGTTCGACAAATGGTGACACATTTGGACGGTTGATTTGGGTTGGCTAAAGCTTTCTCTAGATCTTCTAAGGCGCCTTTCTTCTTCTTTAACTTTTTTACTAACGAGTCTATTGCTTTTTCGGCCCACTTCTCCTCCTCGTCGCCTTGTTTCCAGCCCAAAAGTCTTCTCACCGCAGGTGAAGTGAATGAAAACAGCGAAGTCATGGCAGTTGTCATCTCACCAGTCTCGTTGAGCTGTAAAGCTCAGCAACCGGCACCCAATAAGAAGTTTTAGTCAAACTGCCTTGGATGCAAGCTGTAACTTGATCAACAGCTTTTTTTCACACGCGCTTTTAAAACCTGCGCAGCGAAGCCGTGTTGTCACCAGCCTCTGTCAACACGAGAGCTGGAATCAAACGCACTTTGGATGAGCAGCGTGCGACTGGCGCCAAAACGGCGAAATAATTGTTAAAAGTAAACACAAACCCCGAGTTTGGTGATCAACAATTTCTTTGTAATACTAAGTTCAACTCCATCGACGCCAGTTTTACAAATACAAACGAACAATACCTCTATATTTCACCATATTTTCTTAACGATGTGACGTTTCTAGCGTGGTGACAGTCTTTGTCCAAAGCTTGACAGCTCATGTCAAGGGTGGAGCAATAATCACGTGCTATTTTGCTGTACTTTGATTGGCTGTTGTAAGCCCGCCAAACCACCTTTTATTGACAGTCTTTCAAACTCAAAACACATTTTTCTACTATTTCGCTTCCTGTTCTTTAGGAACAAAACGGAAGCTAAACACTGACCGCCATTTATATTTTTAGATAGACTCAAATAAAAAAGAAGTTATTTATTTGCCTTGGTAGACATTAAGACGACATTTCGTGACCCATTATGTCTTTTTCAAAGGAGAGCAAGCTGACTTTAATGATTCAATAAACAATATATCAATTAGAAACATAGTCTTGAGAATAAAGACGTCGCTTCATGCTAAAATAATAAATTTTGCCAATTGCCTGGGGATACCGGTGCGTGCCAAGCTTGAATAAAAGAAAGGCGTTGTCTTATAAATTATTTTATGCTATGGAATTTGTGTCTCTGGGAAAGAGAGAATTTTTTTTTCTCGTAATGTTAGACAATTATGCATGTTTTATAGCTAATTTAAGTTGTTGTTTGTCAGATATAGTGCTTTAAAGAATCGTAACTTAGGAATGTAACACGTTTATATAACAGGTTAATGACGTTTTTAAAAAAGTATTCCAAACCCATTCCACACCCACCCACCCCCTACCCCTCCTTTACCCCGGGCCATTATCACATTCACAGTCTACTTTCGATTCAGTATAAACAACAGCTCGCCCCATATCTGGTAATCCGGCTTCCGGAATCCAGGAGACATGTACTGACTTGCTTGCGGAATTTCACCCTTTGGAATTTGAAATCCAGATCTTGGAAACCGGAATCCCGGAAAACATACTTTTTGGAATCCGCAATATACTGAGGAGGAATCTTGAATCCAGTACCTGGGATCTGGAGTCCACATCATGGAATCCGCAATATACTGAGGAGGAATCTTGAATCCAGTACCTGGGATCTGGAGTCCACATCATGGAATCTGGAATCCACTGAGGAGGAATATTGAGAGTAGGGACGTACTCCTCTAAAGCTCTAATTTTACTGGTTCTCGTTAACACGGAGTTCTGTTGTATGGTTGGGGTAAGGTTTATTGTTTATTGTGATTCTTTTGTGTTTTTATCCAATTAAAAAACACTTTCTAAACTACTACGTAACGACCTGAATCTTGAATCCATTACCTGGGATCCAGGGTCCACATCATGGAATCCAGAATCCACTGAGGTGAAATGTTTAATCCAGTACCTGGGATCCGGAGTCCACATCATGGAATCTGGAATCCACTGAGGTGAAATCTTGAATCCCGTACTTGGGAGATCTGGAGTCCACATCATGGAATCCGGAATCCACTGAGGAGGAATCTTGAATCCAGTACCTGGGATCTGGAGTCCACATCATGGAATCTGGAATCCACCGAGGTGGAATCTTGAATCCAGTACCTGGGATCCGGAGTCCACATCATGGAATCCGGAATCTACTGAGGTGGAACCTTGAATCCAGTACCTGGGATCCTGAGTCCACGTCATGGAATTGCCTTACATGGGGCGACACAGCTATGTATGGTACAACCAACAGTCCTCAATTGTAGCGTCCAAACAGTTTCAAATCTCCTTTTATGTTTGTAATGTAGTGAAAATGAACAGTTAATTTACGATTATTAGCTTTTTTTTTTGTAAGAACAACAACTTTATTAGAACAATGAAGCTCAGATTGGCCGAAAATTAAGACCAATCTAAAAATAAATAATAAATGATAAACAACAACTTTATTTTGGTGTCAAGTCTTATTTAGTCGGCCAAAGGCCTACTAATTGGGGACACCATCTTTACCACTCAAAGGTGGACGGAGACCTTCCAAATGACAGACATACACACATAAACACAGAAGTTTCCGAGGGCCCATGATTTAACGTCCTTATCGTGAAGGTTTAACCATTTGCAGATTTTAAAGCAAATGCAGCACCTTCTCCTCGATTACTTTAAGACCCTGAGTGTTGGTCCGGCCGGGAATCGAACTCGAGCCTCCCGCACGATACCATGCAACTAGGCTATATAGCTAACCAGGCGGCGGTAGAACAAGCTCAGGCTGAGGCTGACAAAAAGTGAAAATGTTTCTAGTTGAAAGTCTTTAACCGCCACCTGGTTAGCCTAGTTGGTAAGGTGCCAGTCTATCGTGCGGGAGGCTCGGGTTCGATTCCCGGCCTGACCAACACTCAGGGTCTTAAAATAATTGAAGAGAAAGTGCTGCCTTTGCTATAACGTCAGCAAATGGTTAAACCTTCACGTCTTCTCGGATAAGGACGTTAAACCGTAGGCCCTCGGAGACATATCTGTGTTTATGTGTGTGTGTCTGTCATGTCAAATGTCTCCGTCTACCTTACAGTGCCAAGATGGTGTCCCAATTAGTAGGTCTTTGGCCAACTAGAAGACTTGCGTTTATTATATTATTATTATCATTTACGTTCGCAATGTGCACAGTAAAAACGCAGAAACACATGCAGTTTCACATTTAGTATATTTACTATTGTCCCAAATGATATACGTATTCCTGTAATGATACTAAAAGTTCCTCAGACGATCATGTCTGTTTTTAACAATGCCTTTTCTTTTTGTTTCGATATTTTTCATTATTTCAAACATCCCACAGAAATAACTGAATAAATTAAGAACAAATTGAGGCTGAAACAGTCAAAAAATCAAGAACAATGAGCCTCAGCAAAATTTACTGGTTCTCATGAAAAAAGTGTGCATGTATTTTATACACGTGATTAAGCCAGGTGGTTGATTGGATTTAAAAAGATATTTAAGAAGTAAGACGAATATATAGAGGCGGATATAGATGTCTAGGTGTTGGAGAGTGTATTTGTGTGTAAGAATAAAGAAGCAAGAAAACCCATATCGATGTACAAGTCTTTGCATATAACAATGTTGGTCTGGGTTCTATGAATCTGCTTTTTCCAATTATGCTGGCATTTCTTTCATCATTTTAGTGACCGCCTAGTTCTAACGGCCTTGACTTATCTCTAAATTCTTTGTGTTCATATTAAAGAGCGGCCTGTGTAACTACCCAGGATTTGGTATTTATTTGAGACAACTTAGTCTAATAGCTTTATACAAAACAACTTTGAACTAGTACTGCAACTCGAGCAAAACTGACAAGGCTCACACTCAACTGTTTTTTTCACACGTGTCTCTTACGTAAGAATCTGAGCAAAAAATGAAACTAAGGGGGGAGGGTTAATTCACAATCCTATACCTGCATGGTTCGTTTACTTCCACCCAATAGAGACCTTAAGATCGAGAACGGCAACGACGACGTGAACGGCAAAGAACAATAGCCTTGATTAATGAATACAATAGTTGCACGCTGGAATGTGGCGAGCTGGCTTCTTGCTCGCCGTCGTCTTCACTGATACGCCG
>JAOBAY020067798.1:0-12087 GCA_025331085.2 Zoanthus sociatus | reverse complement strand
TAACGTCCGAAACGTCAGTAAGTATTCTCTCTTTTACGGTGTAGAATTTACATTTTTATTATTAAATTGTTTCTTTACTAACACCGACGCAGCGCAAACTAGTTTACCGCTAGTTATTTTTCCATTTCTGATCAGTCTTCTCTGCCTCAATGTAAGATAAGAGGAAAGTCTTCAACTGCACACATCTCTGCCATCTCACATCTGCATAGAACATCCAGCAGTCTGCTTATGTTAATACCCATGTTTCAGCTTCATACATTTGAGCTGACCACACACAAGTTCCATATACCCTTCCTAGCTCTAGTACGCAGTCCTATGCTATGGTTCACCAATCAACTGGCTGTTTCTAACCATCTTTTCAATGCAGCTGCTACTCTCCCTGGCTCTGCTCTCTCCACAGACCAGCTTAGCTCCCAAGTAGCAAAGCTGTTCTACTTCCTGCAACATTCATCCATCTACAACCAACCTGGGTCTCTTGTTGTCTCCATTACCATCTCTACCCTCTCCCCCCCTCCCCTCCCCCCATCCCTTAAAGTAAGCATCTGGCAGTTTTTCTTCTCATTTCCATGAATAGATGGAGGAATTTGTTAAGGTAAGATTAAGGCTAGCCACATATTGACCTCTCTTGATCTTCCTCTGATTTCTTATAATGTACTACAGCTGTAGTTCTCTTGAAAACCACTCATTGCAACCCATAGTATTGATCTAGTTTGTCTAACTTTTTAAAATTTTTTTAGCATGTAAAAATTGTTATTTTCTTTTAAAAAAATGCCTCTAACGTTGACTTGATAACTTTTGGTAAGTGTAATGTAGAAAAGTTTTAAAATCCTTTTTTGGTTTCAGTCGCTAAATTTGCACAGGATGAAATCAAGCCTTTAGTGTCTGAGATGGACAGAAGCTCTATGATGGATGAATCAATAATTAAAAAGCTGTTTGATCTTGGGGTATATGTGAATCACAATTAGTTTACCTTGTAAATGTGTGTGCTGATAAATAAATATTTTTAAATATAGTATATACATTTCAATAGTAGTAACAGGTTTCTCATGGGTGTACTGTACATACTTATCTAGTCAATTTATTGTTCTAAATTTTAATTTGCTTATACCTGAATGTAAATTAAAATTACACTCTGCAGTGAATCATTTAGTTAATTGTAACAGAGTACTTGTGTCAGTGTTGGCCAACGTAAGTGCAGTGCTGCACTTAAAAGCATTTTTAAGCTTGACATCTAAAGGATCGTAAAATACAAAGATGACTGTGAAAAAAGCTGAGAAACTTTCTCCGCATTTGTGCTGATTTGACTGCATTTGCGCTGCAATTTTATATTTTAATTAAAACATATACTTTAGTAAATTTTCGCTCATTATAAAACAAAAGAAATGCCACATTTTCACTGAAAACACGCTGCTCTGCAATCACACCGCAAATATGGCACTTTCATCTAATCTACGTATCTTTTGGTTTCATGCATTTCTTTTAAGCAGTACTGTACTACTACCAACAAAAATAGGACATTTGCATGATGGCATTGTTTCATTACAATTACCGTACCAGATTGACACCCCCCGTCATGTGATAGGTTGTCAGTTGCCTGATGAAGACTGTGGGATACGGTCACAACGTCAAGTTGTTTGTTCGACCTAGTTACCAAAATTTCCAGTAATTGAATTGTTTTTTTCTTTGTTGTTTACCTTACCAGAGTGCTACTCAGTCTCTACTACTCAGACTACTCTCTACTAACCAAAAGAGGACATTTGCATGATGACGTCAATTTACTACAACTACCAAAAGGCTCTATGAGTTTTCTTTCTTATTAAAATTTTTATTTCCTCTCGAGAATAGTAGAACAACTGTCACTAACTATTTGACAAAAGAAACTAGGAAGGCATTCTAGTAGTATTTTGTCATCACATGGCAAGCAAGCGACCTATCTTAGTTTATATATTTTTAAGAAATTTATGAGGTTTATGAATATTCAAAATAAAAGAGAATCCGGGAATGTTTTCTGGAAGTTACAAAATAAGGCATGTCCGTTATGTAGAGTACTTGTGCCATTAAAAATGTAATGACAGTGAACTATATGTACAGTGATTATCATGCATGTTGTGAAGATCTTATAATTTTGTACTACAGATATATGCAAGTTTTTGATGGAGTAATTCTTGTTAACCTTGTGGCGACCTTAAGGCATGTTTTAGTTGCTTAAGTATTTAGTACTAGCTTTTATATTCTATTTGTTAGACTGGGATTGTGTTTGGAGCCACTAGCACACTGCGAGTATCATGATTGTTATCACTGAATAATTATATCACTTGTTTGTAATCAACAGCTTTTTGGAATAGAAATTGAATCTCAATATGGTGGGACCAACTCAACTTTCTTTATGGCTAACTTGGTGATTGAGGAACTCGCCAAGGTGGATCCTTCGGTTAGCGTCATGTGTGATGTGCACAACACCCTCATTAATACAATATTTAGGAAGTTTGGGTCACCAGAGCAAAAGCAGGAATATTTACCGCAGCTGGCTACAAACATGGTTGGTAGTATTTAAGATCTGTTTTGGGCGGGCGTGATTGGTGCAGTTGGTAAGATCTCAGCCTTACAACCATAAGGTCCTCATTTCGATCCCTGGTTCTGCCAAGATTTGAACTGATTTTTGCGACTTACTTTCCCTCCTAAGATAACTCAGCTTTCCATCCTTCCGGGTAGGTACAGGTTTTTCCTTTTCAAATGAAGTAGCAGTAGATGAATTTTAAACAGGAGGAGAAGTTGGGCGTGGTAGTGCAATCTGTTCAACATTTATTATCAACACTTGCATTCTTGTTTACAAGGATGTTTTTGTGATAATAACAGTTGCCGGCGACGAAGCGATTCACAGACGGCGAAAATCGCCGGTCGCCCCCCGAAAAGGAAAACCCTGCCATCTAAGGTTAGCTTGTGTGTAGGCAAGTTGTGAAATTTGACTTTTGTATTTGATGGAATCTTTCTCTTCTCTCACTGCTAGGCGGCAGTGCTATTGTCACATGAGGTAACAGTTATGGCAATTTAGATATGTCTTGTTTCTGACCGGTCAAACTGTTTAAAAAAGGTTTTTTAACTTAAGACAATATGACATATGGTCTAGAAAGGAAACCTTGCAAATGCCTTCAATTTCGACATTAGTTTCGCTGTGTTAAATTTACAATAACATATCGATAAATGTGTGTGACGATTCTAAAGGGGGCCAGCGGGGTGTGGGTCTTCACGTTAACGATATCGATAAGTGATATTTCCATCTAAACAACACTGGATAATCAATCAGAGAACTCGTTATATCTTCTTTATTTTATTACATTCACGTTATCATTACAAGTTACCCATATTTTAAGTCATATAAACTTTCTTTCCATTTGTTTTATCATTCGTTGTGTCAAGAAACGAGTTTAGAATTGCGGAAACTTAGGAACTGATCGCCAGATTTGCAGATGGCTTTTCATGATCAGTTTTGGGGTGATTAGTTGTGAAAAAAATGACCAGTAGTCTTGCCGCCTACGTAAAGCCACAGTGTGCAAATGTTAAAAGGGCTGCCTAATTCAACACGAAAACTCAAAATTTCAATGATTTGATATTCAAGACAGAGACGCCACGAAACAAACTATAGGCAGTAAGAGGAAATGCTTATTTAGTCGCTTCACAGTTTGAAATCACAAACTTTTGCAAAGCTGTTAATCAGGAGACAACATTTTTTATGTTGATGTTTTGAAATTTATTCAAAATGCTACAAGAATATATGTTACCTGTCATCATGACCGGCCATGGAAGATTTTGTGTAGTCAAAAAGCCATTCAGCCCGGACGTTGTCCGTTGACCGGCTATTATATTGAGCCCTGTGTAACAGCTTACCCTCCTAAACCTTTGTCACTGCTACCAACAGCATCCTCGATTTTCAATTCAACAGGAAAGACTGCAGACGCAGGAGAAACAACTAAGCGATGCACGTAAACAATTGACACGAATGGAAACATTGGAACAGGTACGATGTGTATAAAATTACCAATCTGTACTTCTTACTTCACTTATTTGTATCTTATATCTTTGTGTTTTACTACTTTTTACCTCACCTGTTTGTAATTTCTCTTTGTAGCTTACATCAACCGTTTGAGTCCCTGTTTTATTGTCAGATTCTCCCAACTTGAGCCTATACTTTTCATTGACCAAGTTTGAGAGAATTTAACGTTTAATCTTCAGTTTGTTTGTTCAATCGAGATTCTCATCAAATGTGCTATGTGAGGAGAAGTTGGGTGTTGATAATTGACTGGGACAGAAAGGGTTAGTGTACTTTATGTCACTCACATGATTGTAATAGTACTCCTAACCTCTTACAAGTACCTTAAAAGGATTATAATGCTGTAAGGATGAAAGAGCTTCTTATCGTCATTTTTTATTGCTCATTGTCATCGTTGCAGGACAAGTCAAAACTTACTGCACACATCCGTGCTCAGGAGTCCATTATCGATGGCTTGAGGAAAGAACGAAAACTTTGGAGTGAGGAACTGGCACAGCAGGGTGCGTATATAAGGAGCGCTGTGTACATAACAGATAGCTTAAACACCGGAACATTTCTCCACGGCGGAGGTCTATTTTCTGTGAGTGGACTGGAACGAGAACAGCGTTTTTGGCGCGAATTTTTAACTTAAGCAGTGCGCGTAGTACCACGACGGACGTACCCAGGGTAAAAAGGCGCGAAAAGTAACTTTGAAGAGCTCAGTCGTACACAAACTGTAAATTTTAAAATAGTTTAGACACACGGCAAGAACGTGGAGCAAAAGTCAGCGTTAAAGTAACTGTAAGTAACATGTTTACTTAGAAAGATTTATTGACGATTTGTACGGTACTTGAAGCCATTCGTACGAAAAAAAAACTTCGCAGTTCTGACCGACCAACACGGAGACAAAAAGCGGTTTGTAGGCCTCCGTGAAAATCACCACGACCGCATAACGTGTTCAGGTACGCGACATCTGCTGATAGTTTAGTTCCGGTTGGCCTCCTTGACAACAAGAACGCCTGGTGCTTTGTAAGCTCTCTAATATCAAACTGATAACTGCAGTAAGGTGTCATAGTGCAGAGAGGAGAGAAGAATGGAGGAGGGAATAAAATAGAGAAATAAGAAAAACAGGAACAAGATACAAAAAATAAAGTATATGAAATAAAATATTTCTTAAATAATTTTTTATTTGTATATTATTGAAGTGTGTTGGCAAATACGTTTTTGAGTTTAGATGGTTCAAGTTGATGTTAAAATTTCTATGATCATTTTAATTTCCAGCGCCTTACAGCGATCATAAATTTTGTGATTTGTTAAATATTGCATAGCTGTTCTAAAAAGGTTAGATAAATAGAAACAAACAGAACAAAAAGAAAGGAAAAGAAAAGAAGCAAGGAAATAATATATAATTTAAGGGAGCTTTCTGAAGATCAGTTTTTAAACCCGATAATAGAAAGAAGGAAAAGTAGATTGGTCCTAGTTGGTACATGGACTACGATCTGAAACACAATAGTTTGTGCCTTTTAAACATTAGGAGCGTCACTAGCCCAGGACCGAGGACGTATGGATGCCAAGATCGAAGCTTTAACAGCTGAAGTCAGCGAACTGAAAAAGCAGTCCCAGGTGAATTGGTTGCACTCATAGCCGTGGTGCTCACTAATCCAGGAACTCCTGGAAAACTTCTGGAATTTTGAAATTTTATTTCGGAGCCCTGGATACCTCCTGGAATTTTGAAATTTTTTTCCAGGGCCCTGGAAACTGACTCCTGAAAAAAGCAAATTCCCTGCATTCCTGAAAAACTTATGGAATTTTTATGAAAAATTTTCTTCATTTTCATACACAAACTAAAACCCGCAAAAGCATCTAGATAGCCTATGATTGTCTTTTTGTATTTTATGAAGACTCAATTTCAGTTGCTGCTATACTGTATAGTAGAAATGACTTGATCTTGTTTTGTTTTTGCCGTAGAGAATTTGGGGTTGGGTCCTGGAAAAATAAATTCTTTACTCTGGAGAACTCTTTGAAAGGCTCCTGGAATTTTGGTAACAGTCAGTGAGCACCATGTTAAACTAAACACGTTGAATTTGTTACTAGGTCAGTTGTGGAACAGTAAAGTTTGGCTACAACTCACATATTTTCTACGTGCTGCTGGAGTTCTTATCATTGTTTTAAATTGTATGTCAATACTTATTTGGCCTTCCTTTTATGTACATTCTACTATGTTTGGCTACATTCTACACTGCGGCATGTTTGGCTACTGTGGCATATAAGGCTATATTTTACAATGCAGCGTGTTTGGCTACATTCCACTCTGTGGCATGTTTGGCTACTGTGGCATGTAAGGCTATATTTTACAATGCAGCGTGTTTGGCTACATTCTACTCTGTGGCATGTTTGGCTACTGTGGCATATAAGGCTATATTTTACAATGCAGCGTGTTTGGCTACATTCTACACTGCGGCATGTTTGTCTACTGTGGCATGTAAGGCTATATTTTACAATGCAGCGTGTTTGGCTACATTCTACTCTGTGGCATTATCCCCTTGTCAGAACCTGCTCAGAGTGCTGCAACAGCTCGAAACCTCAGTTTTTCAGACTGCTTACGGCGATTCATAAGAATTTTAACTCTAGATGTCTAAAATAATCAAAATTTGCCAGGAGTTAAATCAATTTTCGCAGTAACGAATTTTAATTTCGTTACAGTGTTTTAAACACTTTTTAAATAAAATATTGCCTTTTGTTCTTACTGCTTTAAAATTTTTCTTGTTCTTAATTATAATGTTATTCCAACGTTACACTTTAAAATTTGCCACGTTTTGTATTTTTTTTCTTTTCAGAGTGACAACGAAACCATTCGCATTAAAGCTAAAGTCATTGAGGACTTAACGGATTCTGTTAGGAAACTGAAACAGGTAAAACTGCATCCTTCAAAGCAGAGGTTTATTAAAGGTGTTTTAAAAACCCACCTCATTGGATTTCTATTTTTGTTCTGCTTGGGAAAAGTTTCTTTATATGTGGTTTGTATTGTTTTGAGAGTGCATGAACATATGATACCGTCATTAAACCTCACTCACTATCAGATAGCAATCATAGTTTTTCGAAGGCTCAAGTTTTGTTTACGGATACGAGCTCCAAGCTCGTTTATATCAGCAATTAGCTTTCATTCTGACAAGTGTAACTGGGTTTTGACAACTTTTAAACTAGTTTTGAGTTCAAAATCTTGCTCATCCAAATTTTCGGACGGGTCTCAAGCTAATCTGTGCTGAGTTTTCTATTTTATCCTTAACATGTGTTTATTATGCTGTATCCATTTGTGTGTTTTTTCTTTGTGTGTCCTGACGTTCATATTTGTCACATTTGCTGGCTGCTCCCAGTACGTAAGCATTTATCTTCTCTTTTTCTTGTATTTCAATGTGTTTATCGTTAATTTGCAAGTACTTTAAGAGAAGTAAACATTATTGTTGTCATTTTTGTTGCTGTTCTCATTGTCTTTGTTGTTATCACTGTTGTTCTTGTTGTTATCACTGTTGTTCTTGTTGTTATCACTGTTGTTCTTGTTGTTATCACTGTTCTTGTTGTTATCACTGTTGTTCTTGTTGTCATTGTTGCTGTCTTCATTGTTGTGGTTGTTTTTTTGTTGTCTTTGTTGTTATTGTTATTCTCGTTAATATTATTATGGTTGTTGGTGTTGTTCTCCCTTCGTTGTTTAGCCTGGCTGGGCTGTTTAGAGTCTTGTTAATTTTAATCCTGGGTTAACCGAAAGATAGAGCAGCTATTTCTTCATTAAGAACAGGTTTACGATTTTGCTTAAAATATTGTTCAAATTTTACAAGATAAAAATAATTTAATCCCAAGTATTGAAGCTCAAATCCGTCTCTGTAAGATTGGAAACAAAGAACATGGGGTAAGAATTTTATCTTTGGTTTTTCATAATCGACTTTTGAACAACTGAACCCTGATTTTAAAAAGGAGTATTTACCTCCTCCTAACAGTCCGCAGCCGAACACGACCGTAACCTCCAACAGATGAAAGAAAAAAATGCAAAGCGAGTTACAGAATTGGAACAACAGGTTGCTATGGAAGCAGACAGAAACCAAGAATTGCAGGTAGGGAGATCAAGGGTCTGTATTAGTTTCTGAGTTTATATATATATATAAAAAATTGATATAGATTTTAAGTATTTTTTTAAAAAGAAATCATGATTCATAGTGGTTATAGCTAACTCGTTGCTATATGCTAAATGAGAGTTTACGTAGTTCTTGTAACTGGCTTGTGGTTTCAGGAACGTGTTGATGCGTTGATTGAGCGCAAAGAAACGCTGAAAGCTCAGCTCAGTGACGCCAGTGACGAGCTTGAAAAATCAAAGGAAAGTTGTAGGTAAGGTTCAACTTAGTAAAGTGAAAGCTTTATTGTATTGTAGATTATAAAATAATTTGGATAGTACGTGCGTTTTGATTGGTCACTAACTGTGTTTTCGTAGCGCTATGAAGTACGAAAATGACGTAAGCAATATGGTTGGCGCTGTCTCCAAGTTGTGAGAATTTAAACGGAGTAAAGGTAAAGGGGTGGCTTGCTACTTGCCCTTTCTTGCAGCCAGAGGCTGAATTGCAAAGGACGCAGCTCAACGAGGTGAAGCCGAAGGAGCTGTGCTGCCGCCTAGGCGCTCGGCCCCAGTACACGATCCATACATGACATCGAAGCACAGCACTACAGCCAGATTTAATCAGCTGGGAGTCGATTTTGCTGAGGTAGGAAAACTGGAGTATCCGGAGAAAAACCCTGGGTGTCAGATTGATATCGACAAATCTTAGCCCACATGCGGACCCCGGGAGTCGATCCCGGGTCGTAGAGGTGGGAAGCGCGAGTGATGACCGCTACACCAATCTGACTCCCCAGATTGAGACTTTATACAGTTCCATGAAAGAAATAAAATATGTACATACGCAGGGGTTTCAATAAAAGCCAGTTACCGGCGGTCTACCGTCGCCTGTGGGACCTCTTACCGCCGTGTGTTTGGACCTTACTGCTTTACGTCCTTACGGCACCTTTAGTGGTCACAGCCACCTATTACACCTTCAATGGCCGCTTATAACTAATGTTATTGAAATCCCTGCATACGCGCTTTGTATATCGTCTTTCTCTCTGTTAAGCCGGAAAATAATCATTTAATAAAAGAAATAAAACATATTCTCCTTACTTTCATCGTCTGGTGAAAACCTCAGCAAAGTTTGTGAGAATTCTCGAGCAGGTGAAAATCCGCGATTGGTTTTCGGGTTTTTACTGATCTCCTCTCGAATTCTCCCAAACGTTCACAACTGTTTTTATCAGGCTATGAAGGCACTGAGAACATCTTTTATATCTTAAATATCGACAGAATAATTGTTACAGTTATTAGTAGGAAGTATAAGCAAGAACTTTTATCCAAAGAAAACAGACGCTAAACCTTTGTCCTACAAAATCAACCATAAATATTATCTTTCCTTACCTTGGGTCCACCTCAACAGCTTACATTTGATTATCCTTTGTATAAAGCTAATCACCTGCGTTCTTAATACCTTGAAGGGATGCTACATTGTCGGACAATACTAATCTACAATATTACCTTCTTTTCTTACTTTGCGTCAGTATCAAGAGCTCACATTTGATTATTCTTGGTACATAGCTCATCCTAGGCGATTTTGGTTTCTCATTTTTTAAGACTGAATTTCCCGTGCGTTAACTGTGCAGTGGTTGATAATAATTTGGTTTTATGTTGTAGATCGTTGAAAGCAAAGTGGCAAGAAAGAAGCGAACTCATTAGTAAGATGGAGCGTCAGGTGGTAGAAATGAGAGATACGTTTCAAGAGAAGGAACGAAAATTAACACAAGAGAGAGACAAAGCCCTGGCTGCTGGGAAGTGAGTTTATTTGTACTAAAAAGGAGATGTAATCTGTACGTCAGTATTGATGTTGCGGTTCTTCACTTGCACCATCGATGTGTGACGGTGGCAATAGATGTTGATTGTGATTTATACCATCACCATCTTTTATTATCGCTTTCCTCAATATGGATATTATTATATCAACATCTTTATCGATATCATTATTCCCGTTTTATAGCGGCTCACTATTGCTATCTTCTGTATCTTAACCACCATCCTCTTCACCGTCATCACCGTCACCATGATCTGTCTTCCACACTCTTATTCATCCCCTTTCAATTTTACAGTATCATTATTGTTATCGCCATAGTTACCCCCTCATTTTCATCGTTATCTTCCTTGCCTTTATTCCCTTTAACATTATGTACATTTTCCAACCCCTCAACCTCAGCTTTACCATTACTTTCATTATAATTGTCTTTATCCAATTTTCCTTTTCATCATCCTTTTCACAGTCGACAATATTGTTATCATCGGTCAATGCTTGTAATAATTACTATTATCGTTATCCACACCCGATTTCTTCATTGTTATCAACCATTTTGTCATCATCCATTTCTTTATTTTAAGCATCATAACCACCATCATCATCAATATCATCTAAATGACCCTTCAGAAAGCTCATTTTGGGGTCACAAAAACGACTCGTTGAAGGAAAATTATTATCAATATCATTTAAATGACCCTTAAGAAAGCTCATTTTGGGGTCACAAAAACGATTCCTTGAAGGAGAATCATCAATATCATCTAAATGACCCTTCAGAAACGTCATTTTGGGGTCACAAAAACGGTTCCTTGAAGCAGTGTCATCATCATCATGCCACGTCTCGCATCCCAAAAGGTTCTGGCATAACGAAGATTTGTATTCTTCTATTTTCTTCGCAGTAGCCTAGACTAGCAAAGTTAATTTCTATAAAGAAGGGTGATCGGCGTTGTGTGACTGAGATAATCACAAACAGTGAGAAGAACAAACTTGGATATCAAACGTGAGAACATAGAGTAAGACACTGAATCATCAGTCACATTTAGGTTTTTATATCTTCTGTATAATAGTTTTTTATGAAATATTTTAGCTCTTTGAAGTGTTTCAATTTTTTCAAAGTGTTCCTTATTGTATTTTTAGAGGCCGGATTTATTAGTACAACTATTGTTATTATTATTATTATTATTATTATTATTATTATTATTATTATATTTGTAGAAGTTATATCATTTTAAAATTCTTTCTTTTTGTGTTGTGTGATAGTTTGGCGATTGAGCGGCTCCGTTCTTGCGACGACGCGTTCAGAAAACAGTTGGAATCACAGCAGCAAGGACACGATAAGGAAATGAACAAGTTAAGAGAGCAGAAGGACAATCAGTTGCAGCAAGCTCATGGACGGGTGCGTGTTAAAGTAATAAATAAATGAATAATAAATACTTTATTTAACGTCAATTGCGAAGGAAGCGATTGCCCTTTCTTCCTAGCCACAGGCTGATGTTTAATCGCTCGACGGCGCAGATCTTGGCGTGAAAGTCGAATTTGCAGCAAGAGGAAACCCGGAGTATCCGGAGAAAAACCCTCGGAGTCAGATTAAGATCGACAAATCTCAGCCCACCTGCGGACTCGATCCAGGATCGTAGAGGTGGGAGGCGGGACTGATGCCCACTACGCCAACGTGTCTTCCCAAAGTCTAGCAACTATCATGCCGCAAATACTGTTTTTTCGGTTTTGTCTGTTGGTTTGCCTTTACTGTGCCGTTACTATCTGAATCGTTTTTCAACTGGTACAGGATTTCAGTGGCGCCGAAACAAATTGTAGAATTTGTTTCGAAACAAATTGATGAACAGTAACTTTTTTTTTGTTCAGCAGCGTTCTAGTTATGACAATTCAGATACGCAATAAAAGTAAAGAAAGAGAAGCTTGTGTAATTTTAGATAATTTATGGACCTTTAAGATTTTACCTGATCTCATATCCGTTGCTTGACATCAATCAAGCTTCATGTCTCAAGAATAGATAGTGCAAAAGTAGCACTTGAAACTACCGTTATCAGCTGTCCGAGAAGACGCGAAGGTCTAACCATTTAGATAGATAGATAGATAGATAGATAGATAGATAGATAGATAGATAGATAGATAGATAGATAGATAGATAGATAG
>JAOBAY020067787.1:0-12091 GCA_025331085.2 Zoanthus sociatus | reverse complement strand
ATAACAATAATAATAATAATAATAATAATAATAATAATAACAAGAACAATAGATTTATATAGCGCCTGTTCTTTCAAATTCAGAAGCGCTTTACAGTAAATTGAAATAAGAAAAATTAAAATACTGTGTACATATACGTATGTAAAAATGTGATGAAAATATGATTTTTCTGATATAAATAAAATTCGACAATAATAAATATGAATATTAAATGCTTGTTTAAAATATATATGTTTTGATTCTTGATTTAAATGTTTTAAGGGTGGCTGAATGTCTGATGCTGTTTAGCAATTAGTTCCAAAGAGTAGAGGTTGAGATGGAGAAGGCTCTTGCGCAATAGGTCTCGAGGATGAATTTCGGGACAAACAAAAGTTTCTTTGACAAGGAACGGAGGTTTCGCAGTGAGAAAGGTAGTGAAAAAGGTCTCTTATGTACTGTGGCGAGTCACAATTGAGAGCTTTATAGGTCACTCAGACGGTTATTCTGCGGTGTTGAACATGAAGTCAGTGAAGTTCTTTCAGAATAGAAGTGACGTGATCGTGTTTGTAAGAAGCAGTGAAGTTTCTTGATTAGGAAGTCGTGATGCCGTGATATAAAGAATTACAATATTCTAATTTTGAGTTAACAAAGGCATGAACAAGTACCCGATTTCATTCCAATGACAGATGTTTCTTAATACGTGCAATGTTTCGAAGGTGATTGAAGTCTTTTCTGCAAAACAGCAGTGACTTGTTTTTTTCCAATAAAAGTGTGGTGTCAAATGCTGTTCCAAGATTTTTTACTATTTCAGATGACAAATAAGTTCAGATCCCACTGCAACATATTTAATTTACGGATGAGGACGATGTAGAGCTGTTAGCACTAGAAGCTTGGTCATCTCATCATCTGACTTCAGCTTGTCACTTTTCATTCACATGGAGATATATCACGCGTACATTCCTGAATCAATTTTTTCGAATATTCGAACCTGCCGTTGGCCTCGGTCATCATTTTCTGGATCTCAGTAACGGTATTTCACGATCCGGACCTTCCAGCCGGCAAATAATATTTTTGTGTTTAACCTCGTTAATACAACCACTACGGCAGCGTTTACACGAAGCCGGCTTATTTCGTAAACGTACATTTTTTATCCGTTTTGGCCTAGCGTTTACATATAAACGCCGAAAACGTCGAATTTAGCCGGCTAATTTCAAAAACGCTTTTCAAAGAGAGTATTTTCGAAAACGCCGGCTATCGTTTACGTGTAAACGGTCGAAGCCGGATATTTTCGTAAACGCTTAAGTCACTACTAGTGCTTAGTCTTTAGAAAGAGTACTACACTCTTTTTTTTTATTAAGAACCAGTAAAATTTAGCTCAGGCTCAATGTTGTTATTTTTTCGGCCATTTGAGGCTCGAAATGTTCTTATTTTGTTCTTAAAATTCTCTGTGTACAGTACATGTAGTGTTCATTCTTTATACTCATACACGTAATCTGTTACTGTTTACACACGAGAAATGTGATAATGAAGTTTAAGAGTGATGTATATATCTGGAAGACTGTATAGTAAAGATCCTGAATTTTGAAAAGAAACGTTAGCTTTACACTGTCGTCGCGGTCTGATTGTTTGTTGAAAAAAATTTTAGCCTCAGATTGTTCTTAAACTGTTCTTGTTTTTCGAGCGATTTCAGCCTCAATGTTCTTATTAAGTTTGTTCTTATTAAAAAAAAGAGTGTATTCCAGCAAGGTGGATAATTGTATACTCACGGCGACAATTATAGTTTCTTTATTTTCAAATCTTGCTGCGAGTTCTGAGCTTAGATTAGCTATACTCAATCTCCACTCGCAGTATTTGGAAACACGGGAGAATATTTTAGTTTTTTACATTAAGCGAGGCGAGCCATGTCGGCTATAAAAGAAAATGATCAAACAAGAACGCACGAAGCCGTGGGATAATATTAGGGACCTTAAGCAACGAGGACGGAAACGTGAACGACGACGGCTCAGAAAAATCACCTTTCTGGTTTACTCTTTATTTCTTTGTGCGGTTCAATGGGGTTTTGTTTCTTTGTTTTACGCTTTGTGAATAGAAAAACGATTTAATGTTTCTCTGTGAAGCTAGACAAATACAGAGAAAGTTTTTGCTGTTACGTCCTCGTAGTCCCGACAACTGCAAAAATGGACTTTTCACGTTCTAATTTTAGCGACAACTCCGTGCAGGTGGCAACTCAGTGCATTCCAACGTGCAGTTATTGTATTTAGTATTGCTCTTTGCCGTCGTCGTCGGCGTCGCCTTCCTCGTTGCTTAAGGTCCCTAATCTGACCAGTACAGCGGTAGAAGACTGACGACTGGAGGGAAACTTGGAATGCCTAGAGCGTTTTTGTAGGCGCATGGATTGGTCTTCAGCTAACCTAAAAAAATACAAGTCGATTAACCGTTTACATGTAAAAGGTCGAAAACGATACAAAAAAGATGAGCGTTTACGTGTAAATGTAGATATTATCCGGATAAAAATGTAACCGTCCACGTGTAAACGCTGCCTAATACACTCACATTAGTGGCAATATAAAGTACATCGTGACTGAAATGTCTGATAACGATTATGAATGCGTGTACAACTGGCATCTGTCCAAAAAGATAAAAAGAATATCGGAGCATTATTGAATTTAAAAAAAAGAACATAAATATTTTAAGACTTTATTATGCTTTAATATATTACTTTTACTCAGGGGATTTTAGCTTGGGGTAAAACATACAGTTCTACAGTCAACCCTTTATTCAAACTAGAAAAATTAGAGATTTCTCCATGGTAAATGCCAAATATTTTTATTCGGGAGTTGCGGAGCATAAAAAACAAACAAGTGTGCATAGAGAACAAAATGAAAAGCCGCAAACCTTTGCGAGTTATATAGCATTCGCTGTTGTTTGTTTTCAATATTGCTACGTTTGAACACAATTCTTTTCATTGCTGCTTGAAGCTGTACCCCAACTTTGATAGATTATGTTTGTTTCTAATAAATCGATTTAAGAGAACGTAAACTTCACCCCTTACAGTCCCAGTTGTGTCGTTAAATTCTCCTAACTTCAGCCCTTACTTTTCACTGAATAAGTTTGAGAGAATTTGAGTTATAATCTTTAGTAGGTTTGCTTTATTTGATCAATTCTCATTTTCTCATTACCAAATGCCTTATTTTGTATGTGGTATGTAAGAAGTTGGGTGGTGATAACAGACTACTAGTGAAACGGTTAAAAATACATGTTACTCAGTACATTCCGTAAGATGTATATTCATTCTTTCCCTAGGGTCGCCATATGTATTCCGGAATCCCAGGAACATAATCGTGGAGTCCGGAATTCAAAAATTATTTGCTTGTGGAATCTGGAATCCTGCTCTTTGGAATTCAGAATCCAGCTCAAGGAATATGGAATCCTAGAAAACAGACCATCTGGAATCCGGAAACCCGGAAAACTGACCCTGTGAAATTTGGAATCCCGGAAAACAGACCATTCGGAATTTGGAATCCACTGAGGTGGAATCTAAATCCAGTATCCGAGATCCATATTGATGGTGACGGGTAGAGAGCTTGCTGTTAGGCCACAAAAGGGAAGGAGCCCATGTGGAGTTCGCGACAAAGGAGATGAGACAACTCAATATGGTGTCAATGTTGTGAAAGGTGGTGCCACCGTTCCTGACCGGGGATCAGAAATCTGAGAAGAGCAGGTGATAACTTTAGATGTGATAACTTTAGAGTTGATAACTTTAGATGTCCAACGTGTGTGAGATGAGTTGTAGTAGTGCCACAGAGATTGGACGTGGGATAGGATAGTCTGGAAATAGTGGACAGCTTTCGTTATCTGGCGATGTAATTGCATGAGGAGCAGGGGTAAAATCGTCAATAAAGGATGGAGTAATTGGAGGGAATTAGCGAGCTTGCTAGTAAACCATAGCACTCCATTAGAGGAAAGAGCGAAGGTTTACAGTGCGTGTGTTAGGCCCACATTGCTGTATGCTGCAGAAGTTTGGGCATTAATGGACAGACTGGAAGGACTGCTAGCTAGTTGTGATCATAGAATGTTGAGATATATGTCAAGCGTAATATGGCAGGACAGTAATATTAATGAAGGGGTCAGAAGAAAGTGTGGGGTGGAGAACTTTGAATATAGGTTAAGAAATACGAGTTTGAGGTGGTTTGGTTATGTAAAACGTAGGGATAATAGCATACTTAAAAGATCGATAGAACTGGAGGTGGAAGATAGAAGACCTGGAGAAAGGTAGTGGAAGAAGACATGAGGAAACTTATATCACAAAGATATAGCAGAAGATAGAAAACACTGGAGGCAACTCAAATCACGTTCAAACTCAGAAGTTTGGCCGACATCATATTGCCATATTTAAATATTCTTTCCATTTCTGATGATGTCATTAAGCGGTAAAAGCTCAGATGTAGTTCTATTACCGTATTTACTTTACAACAGTTTAAGGCCGCACTAGCACTCATTCCGGCAGTTTACCTGCAATGGTAAAAGTGCAGTGCCTGTAGGGTGTGGTTATAAAAATGAATTTAAGTATAGACAGCACAAAAGTGCTAGTAGCTAAAATGGCAGCTGTCTATGGCTGCTAGCAATCAGGCTCACTTTTATGGTAGTTTAAAGGGGTAAAGATCACTACTAACGTGGCCATAGTGCCGAAGCTACTAGCACTTTTGTGCTATACATACTTGAGTTAAATTTTAACGCTAAGTTATTAAAAAAAATCTTATTTATTCATGTTGGATCAGTTTAGGCCCTTCCTTATTCTAGTTTATACCAAGATGACTTTGTGCAAAGAATCAAAAGCTGAAATTGTTTTACTGCCGGATAAATTAAACATATTTGAGATAAAGGTACAAAAACTGGTTTAATTCCGCTTCTTTTACATTAGTGATTAACCCTTTCACTCCCAGTCAGTTTTCAACACCTAACTTCTCCTAACACAACACATATAAAGTGAGACATTTGGTAATGAGTGGATGAGAATTGATCAAAGCAAACTACTTAAGATAAAAAGTAATATTCTCTCAACCTTGTTCAATGAAAAGAATGGGATCAAGTTAGAAGATAACAATAGAGGGTTTTCACACAGTCCCAGGAGACACAAAAGACAATAGATATAGCGGCCATGTTGGTTCCCGAAACAAAAGACATAATCAAAATTCTTTTGTAAAGTGTCCTCCAACATGGCCGCCATGACGTCAGGTGAAAAACCTCTATACAAATGGTACTGAAAGGGTTAAATATCAGAAAAGAGGAACCTACTTCAAGACCAAGAGGGTTAAAAATTCCAGTGCTTGAAAAACAAAAATCTCTAATTCGTTTTTTTTTAGACGATCTCAAGTTTAAAATCTCTACGAATCAATCGAGCAAAAAAAGTAGCTCTTGTTGTCTAACATAGTATATTGAAGTCATATGCTCTTAGGCGTGAAGATGAAGCACCACGGTCTTTCGATACAAACGAGGATTAAGCTAAATGGTACAGATTGAGGATATTGTCCGTTTTTGCGCATTATTTCTGGAATTCACTTCCGTTTGAGATTAAGAAGTGCGCATCGATATCCGAGTTCAACATATAAACTCCAGTATTTAGTTCTTGATATTTATATTCTATTACCTTTTATCAGGTTATGGTAGTTGTCGCTAGTTTTAAATGTTTAAAAGTTTTGTAAAGCGCACTTGGACATTTCGATAATCCATTAACAACTCTATCACCACCATCATTCGCTCATGTAACCACTGAACATTTTTTAGTCAATGCTACCTACATGACGGAAGTTACGCACCATTGGTTCCCGAAATCTGAATAGGAATAATACACAAACTAAATTATGAGCGCAGAATCATCCTTTTGGTTTGCATACAGGTGAACTAACTGCCATACTTGTTTGTTAACACAAAATAAAACAACTGCCAGAAATATTTGTGTGCTGGAGAAATAAATCTAACAGTTCTATTTTGATTAAAGCAAAAAAATACTCATTTTGAAATTTGAAATCAATATCTATTATCTTATTTGCATAACGCCAACGGCTAGTACTTTTCTTTTCTTGAGTCGAGGAACTCCTTGCCATTACAAAACAATGCTACTTAAAAAAGATAACTCGAAATGTCTTAAAGTTCAACAGTCTTCGAAACAAGTGAAAACAAAGAGAATACAAAAACCGGCACAATATAGTTCATTTGTACTCACCTTTGTCGCCTTTTCATTGCCGAGGCCAACAAAGCTGTGCAAACACCGGGGCGCTTACAAACAACTTCACATCTTTTATCTTACATTCCTCTAAGATGCATGGACATTATTCTAAGGTATATAATTTTGTTCGGCATTTTCTCCAAAAGACCTTTTTCAGCTTATCTCTAGCTCATTGAAGTTTGCCATGGCTAGGTGGCCAAAGAATTCGGCCCATTGAAACTCTTTTTACCACATATCATAAAAAATGGAGCTAGCAAAAAACAGAATATAAACTGTTATAAGATCTGGAAATTTTGGAAAAAAAGCAACAAAGGATGTCTTCGATAAACTATAATTTTCCAACTGTCATTCACAAAAAAGCCATAACTTAATTTCGCGACAAGGGCGCGTTTTTTTAAAAGATTTTGATTGATTTCGCTAACTCGGACCCAGACTCTCAAGCCTTGCTACTCCCCCTTTATGCAGTGGAACATTTTTTTAAAGTTTTCCATTGGTCAACGACTATCTTCATTGAGGAGAAAGAGAAAGACAGGTTGGGAGGACGTTCTTGTGATTAGGAACTGCGAATGATGATCCATAAACAAGTAAAAAATAAAACTTTATTTAACGTTAACTGCGAAGCAAGCGAGTGCCCATTCTTCCTAGCCAGAGATAAGTGTTTAGTCGCTCGACAGCTGAGATATTGACGTGAAAGTCAAATTTACAGAGGGAGGAAAACCGGAGTACTCACAAAAAACCCTCCAAAGCAGACTGAGATCAAAAATTCTCATCCCACATACAGAATACAAGAGGGGCAACTGATTTCATATACACCAACCTGACTCCAATACGTAACTCCTAATGAGATGAAGTTTTATGTTCAACCTACATAAAACGAAAGTGAGCCTAAAAAATCTGACGGTAAATCGAAAGTTAATTGTGAATCTAAAGTTTACTTTCTAGTTTGTTAACTAAAGTAACTAATAACTGTGATTGAATTTATTTCCTAAAGCCGCTACAACACGTCCGGTCAACTAATTTGAAGAACCAACCTAAAAAATAACTTTATATTTGAAAAATGAATATTGGAAATGTGACAACATAATCATTTAACTCACAAAACCATACAACCAAGTTCACTAAAAGATATGGGTACTCTTCTAAAACCGACAAACAAAATGGCAGCAAAAGGAGCAATTAGAAGTCATAAAAGCAAGCTTGGCTGCTAAGCCAACTAATTATCCACACAAAATACTTTTTACAAGGTTTTAAACACTGTGATAAACGATTAGGTCACTTGTCAGGAAAGTGATCTTTATTGTGAGATAACATTTAACAGTGTTTCTTAAAAGCACAACTGCTTAGCCTACAAAATCAAAACTTACATTACACGAAAATTGTGATGTATCTTGAAGCTCTAATTAAAACAATCATTTAACAGGTTTATGAGTAACTCATTAAAAACTTAATTCGAACATATCTTTTACCTACAGATCTCATAACCTGACATTTCTTCTAAAATTCAATTGTTTGGCCCTGTGTAATAAAAACCTGGTCGGCAACATCTGGCATTTGAAAGAAACAGGAATTAAGCTTCTACAGAAAACTATATTTTCACACACGAGAAGATAAAAATGGCACAGAACGATGCCATAGAAACCAAACATTTTGGCTTCCAATGATTCCAAAATTATAAATACAAAGTTGACAAGTACAACCTATCAGATAGTAGCAAATAGAACAGTCTTTTTAGTAAGCACTACAGAAAATAATGTTAACAGTATCAAGCACTTGGAGTTCTTCTTGCGATTTCTTAATAGTTGTTTTAACACGGCCTAAAAGCTAACTGCAAGAGTTCGATTCAAAATTCTGAGTCCTGCATTACATTGCCCCAAGGAAGAACAAAATACCAACGAATGTGACTGGCAAAAACTTGTGTAAGAACTGTTTCTCATGCACATGCTAAAGCTTACAAGACTTAATGCTATTCAAAGTGTTATATATATATATAACGAGGCTTTTTTCAATTTTCATGAAAATGTTTTAGTGTCCATGCTATTTCACGTTAAAAGAAAATACTACAAAACTGAAAACTTCATGTTTTGGGACAATTCAACTTCATTTCCTGGTTTTCAATAACCATGGTACTGTGGCGGCGCCATACGTGGACCAGCTCCACCCCGTCCCACAATAGTGCTGATAGGACTACCTCTTGGACGTACTCCACCTCGTGGTGGAACTCCTCTTCCAGCTCCTGGCCCACCACGTCCAGGTGCACCTCTTCCCAACATACCACCTCTCCCTGGAGGTGCACCCCGACCATTTGGGCCACCACGTACAGCAGGACCTTGTAACATACCTCTTGAAGTAGGAAGTCCTCTTGTTGGTGGAACCCCTCTCGCAGGTGGAGCCCCTCTCACAGGTGGTGCCCCTCTCGTAAGTGGAGTCCCTCTCGCAGGTGGAGTCCCTCTTGCAGGTGGAGTCCCTCTTGCAGGTGGAGTTCCTCTTGCGGGTGGAGTCCCTCTTGTGGGTGGAGTACCTCTTGTAGGTGGAGCTCCTCTCATCATTACAGCCCCTCTTGTGGCTGGAGTCCCTCTCAAGGGTGGAGCCCCTCTAGTTGGTGGAGCCCCTCTAGTTGGTGGAGCCCCTCTGCTGGATGGAGTTCCTCTGATGGATGGAGTTCCTCTGCTGGAAGGAGCCCCTCTAGTTGGTGGAGCCCCTCTGCTGGATGGAGTTCCTCTACTAGAAGGAGCCCCTCTTGTGGGTGGAGTTCCTCTTGTGAGTGGACCCCCTCTGGTGGGTGGAGTTCCTCTTGTGAGTGGAGCCCCTCTGGCAGTTGGGGTCCCACGAGTGGAAGGAGTCCCCATTGCTGATGGAGCTACCCTTGTGGCAACAGTTCCTCTCGTTGGTGCAGTACCTCTGACTGGAGTTGTTCCACGGCCTGAAATTGTCCCACGTGCTGGAAAAGATCCTGAAGACTGTTGTGTCGCAAGGCTTGCACTGGCAGGAACCCCAGCATTGCGGAAAACAGGTGTTTTCTTTTGTTCGGCACTGGCCTGGCTTACCTTTTGTTGACCTTGAGTTTGTTGACCAACCAGATTGCTAGCTGTGCTGCGAGATGCTGTGCTAAGGGGTGAATAACCAGGAAGGGTTGCTGTGTTGCTGTATGAATAAGTACTCACAGTAGCAGGTGTCTGTGGCAGAGTCGCAACGGAAGAAATAAGTTTACTGTAAGCTTGAGAAATTGAAGCAAACTGTGGTGCAGTGACAGGAGGTGCAGCAGATACACTACCATATGATGAAATACTGGTAGCACCAGCCACAGCAGTTTTTGATAAGGCTGCACCAGAAATGGAAGATTGGATCTGAGCAATGGAAGAAGCTGTTTCTGTTAGGTTACCATAGCCTGTAAAACCTGTCCCAAGGCCGGAGCTTACTTTTGCTGCTGGGAACAAAGGAGCTGTAGCAGTTGGTGTTGCAATTGCAGTTGTAGCTAGACTTGTACCATATGCAGGGTAAGAAAATGACGACGGTTTGGGAGTGGTGACTGCTGCAGTAGTCATGGAGTACAAACTGCTTGTTGATTGAGCTGTACCAAGTGAATATGAACTACCATATGCTGCAGCAGAAGTGCTGCTACCGTAAGATTTACTTGTAGAATTACTGGAAACAGTGTCAGTAATAGAGGTAACCTTCGCAGATGTTCCAGGATTAAGTATGCTAAGAATCTTGGCTTGAAGATCAGCCTGTTGTCTTGCTATTGACTGTGGGTCGCTGGAAGGCTGGCTACCTTGACTTGACAATCCTAACCAAAAAGTTTAGGCAAAATTGCAAAATGATAACTTGAATAAAAAACTAGACGCCCTTTCTGGCGCTTACTCGGGCTACCTGTATGGAGAGCAAGCTAGTACGTTCGAATGACGTCAAGTCAAATGCTGTATCGTTTCATGATCCATGTGCTCTTCGCAAGTCGACGTCGCCGATAGACGGATAGACTGATAGCAAAGCAAAACCTAAACTCGGCCTACATTGCAGGTAGCCCGAGTAATAAAACATGCAATTATTTTGCTACAAAATTTCCTTTAAGAAAAATGCAAAATTCGGAAAACAGCAAAACGAAACAAATCTACAATGACCGTGCATGAAACAATTTTTCAATATCTGAGTGAACGAATAATTAAATCTAATTATAATTATTCAATGATCAAATTGATTTCAATCTATGTTACTAGCCATGTTATGACTGCAGCGATATGGAAAAAAATAGGAAATATTCCGAGGTTTGTTGAGAGGACTATTGTTATATGTCTTGAGCATGAATAAAAGCCAAAATGCACGAAAAGTTACAACATTTTCCTTAAAGGCACAATCGACATCATTTTAAGTTCATTTTTGATACTCAAAAATGTCAAACAACAAAGGCCTCATAAAGTTGGCTACTTTACACCATGTTACAGTGATCAACTGGATCAACGCCAAAACCACCAAAGTTTTACGAGCTATTCTCATCAAAAATGTATATAAATTAAATTAAAAATGTATATAAATAAATTGAGTTACAATTTATGTACCAATTTTACGAGGATGTTCCAAAAAATGAGGACTCCAGTGACAGTTTCTGTCCGAAAAATAAAATGGTGGTTTGCAGATTTTTTAAACACAATTTAAGGGTTTAACAAAACAAATCTTTTGACAGGAGCAGTGTTTTTAAAACCTTGATGAAAAATAATACGATTTAATTCAGACACGTAAAAAAAAATTAAAAATGTCGTTCTTCAATTTACCTCCTGATCCATTGGAAGATTCCGATTCAGCAGCACCAAGCTTTTGTTGTTGTTGAGACAAACTGTTGATCAGTTTTGACAGGTCACTGGATGTGAGAGATTTGCCTGCCGCAGCAGCACTTAACAATTGACTAACATCCTGGCTAACAGTAGCTTGTGTTGTTGGGGTGCTACTATTAGTAGTAGTAAGAGCGGGCTTCTCGTCAGTCTTACTATTACTAGAAACTGAGCCAGCGTCTGACAAACTGGACTGTTTTTTTGATCGTTCACGAAGATCTGCCATATACTGATCAAAATTTTGTCCCACGAGCTTAATAGCATCTTCAAGAGGCATATTTCTGTGCTCTGTGTAAAAATAAAATTAGCAGGTTTGAGTACAAGAAAAATAAATGAAGAAAATGCTTCTGTTTCCCCCTTTTAAACGCTTGATTAGCATGTTGTTCTTCGCGGATGACGAAAAAAAAAGTATAACTGCTGTAATCCAAATTGAAAAAAAAAGTTAGCTGAACATGTTGGTTGCCACTTCACTTGTAGAAAAACTTGCCAGCGTCAAACAAAGTGGAAAGAAATTCATAATCGATGCAGGCATATATTTGTTTTCATCTGGAGCTTGGTAAATTAAAAACGTTTTTCTGAAAACTCCTTTCCTTGGCTATTGATCATATTTAAGTAATGGTCCGAGTAAGAACTAGGGTATATCCCATTGTTGTGCGGCATTTCACTTTTCCCACAACGGACTGTTTACGTTTTTATACTGAGAATACGTCAACCTGTTCACGTTATAGTTTTAAAATAAAATGAAATGAAACAATGTTTCTTTTGTGCTATAATAATTTATCCAATCCTAGGACTCCAAAACAAAAGCTAAGAAAACGTTCTGATTTTTGATGTTCCCCACATGGAACTTTTCTTAAATTTAAAAACAAAAATGTGTCAGCTAGAAGACAATGAATGAAGGAACTGGAAAGAAAGAAATTAGCTTACTTACTTGGGGTAAGCAGAGCTTAGAAAGTGCGAGCGGGAAACTGAGAAAGTATTATTATTTAAGGAAGGCATACAACACCCTTTGTTGAAAATTTTTAGGTTTTTAAAAAACAATATTTTTAGTGCTAACCGCAAGCCC
>JAOBAY020067776.1:0-12091 GCA_025331085.2 Zoanthus sociatus | reverse complement strand
TTGTAAAACAAATAGATTTAAGAATAGTTTTTTAATTGCCAGTTCAATGAAGTATGACAGCGATAATTAATTTTAATCAATTTTATATTATTACTATTTTTAGATGCAATTATAATTGTCACCCTTTTTTAAATTGTATATTCTACGCAATTCAGCCATTTGGCTGCTCATCGTAGTAATAACTTAATAAAGTCTATCTATCTATCTATCTATCTATCTATCTATCTATCTACCTGACATTGCTTTATACTTTAAAATTGCTTTGTATTCATTTGTTAGTTTTGAGTTCCGTTCTTTTACTTTGCTGTTCATCTAAGTTATTTTGAGTTTTACACTGTCACCACGCTACTATGAAACTCTACTGTGATTAAACCAGCTGATCCCCTAGATATTCCACATCGTGTCACTTGAGAGAATTTTCCATTGAGAAAGAACGCTACTATGCAGTTGAATATGTTCATCGTTTTTACTGTGGCAGAGTGTTAGCAGTGTATGGTTTCTTCCCAGCATACAGGTGCTGTTTCGCCATCTTTGTAAAAAAGTCAAAAAGTAAGGCCATAAAAAAAGGGAGGGCAACGTTCAAGGTTAGAGCCCAGAAGAGGTTGATGATCTAGTAGATGTTATCATCAATGACAACTGTTACCAGAGAAAACTCATTTTTGTAAATACCAAAAATCAAAGAAATAGTGGAAATGAAAAAAGAGCCAGGGAAAGAGGAAGGGAATTTACTTTTAATGTATGTATCCCAGATGCGACCAAAATTTAAAGAAAAGTGCTGCAATGACAATAAACGTGCCACAGGAATTAAGAGGTTTCAAGAACATGGCAATGGGAGATGGTTTCAATGCCCTTGTCAAGATACAATACCAGATCAGGCACATGAACCGTCAGCAAAATCCCCATCACCACTAACAGAAGACAGTGAAGATCACACCACCAGCAGTACAAACTCAACAAATTCACATTTATTTGTGCCAATGAAAAATCAAAGTTAAGACAAACACAGAACTTGAAAATGCCATTTCGGAGTCTTTAAATGTTATTAAAGCTATTGTCAACAATGATCCCACAAAGGAGTTAATTGGTTTTTTAAAGGATGAAATGGAAAAATCAAGGGAGCATGAGCTGAAAATGCTGCAATTACTTGTTAACAGCCCAATTCCTACTGCAGGTGTTGCATAACCCCAACATGGTTACCAGAGGAACCATCATCTGGGTGAGAAACAGACCAACTTTCCACAGTGGCAAAGAGAGTACTGGCCAGCAGCTAACCACACACCATGCAGCTCTACCTCGGACAACTTTTCTGCTGGTGCAAGCTCTTATTATGGTTTATAAACATTGCTAAACCCTTTCACTCCTTGAGTTTATCAACATCCCAGTTCTCCTTACATTAAATTCTAAAATAAGTTGTTTTGTTTCAATTTGATCACCAAAAATGTTCTTGTAGAAAATTTCCCAACAATTTTTATGATAAATATGTTTGCCCATTCATCATCTTAGGAATGAAAGAGTTAAAAAAGATATTATTTTTTTTAATTGTGTTCTACAGTAATGGTCTATTTTTGCTAAAACGTATATATAGTTTTCCTAATATTTTGACTTGATTATGCCATCTATGACAACCCAGTTGTAATTTACAGCACCCAAGATGGCCAAAAGCACGTGTGCTCTGAGGCAGCTCCAAAGTCCTTACTTCTTAGAAGCTATAATTATCACTTTTTTCTTCAAAAACCAGCACCAAACGAAGTCTAAACTTACAACCGCCAAGCAAAAGGTATTTTCAAATTCTAAGAAGACTTTTTAAGAACAAGATACGAAACAAATCTCGATCAACTCCTAAGTTCCCCTATTAGCCCTGTATGTTGTGCTTACTATAAATATGCTTTACCTTCAAGTCTATCTGCACCACAATGCATGATCTATACTATCATAGTTACCACACAAGGTTTTCCGAGGCTGGAAGCTTCTATATTCAAAAATCATAGACAAGGGAAATAAAAATTCCTTTGCAAGAGTTGGTGCAAGGATCTGAAACAACATTCCCAAGGATGTACGATTAACTCCAAAACAAAAGTTAAAAAAATCGATCCACCAAAAACTGTTTAATATTTTTAGTATGGAACAATAACTATGTCGGTACATCAACTTTAATTGATTTTTTTTTCTTCTCCTTCCCTCATTCTTTTCTTGTATGTGCGTTTCTCTTTGTTTAATAGAGAGTTTTTAATTTTCTATCCAAAGGACTATCAAAGTAAATAATCCAAATATATAATATCGCAGCTTGCTTCGACTGGCTTTGCTATTTTCTACGGGCTGTGATTTTCTTGTCAAAAGTTTCCCTCAGCTCAATAAACTATTGTTGTTCTTGTTGTTGTTCATGTTCTTGTTGTTGCTCATGTTCTTGTTGTTTTAACCTATGATAATGAGAATTTTACAAGTTGAATGTTTAATATAATGTAAAAACTGAAGATGATAAAAAAGCATATTGTCTATTAATTATTTATCACTTTTCTGCATCAAAATGGAATGTTATTGAAAGTTATGTAAAATAATGAGAAAAGTATATACTTTCATACACGTACCCAAGCCCATAATGTTCCATATATGAAGAAACTACGACATTGGCACCAAATCCGCCGGACAGCTTGCCTACTTATTTAACGTAAGGATAATCACATTCGGACATGCAACTCGGCGTTTTCATACCTATTCCTTAAAGATCTGTCTGCTTTGAATCACATCTTTTTTTTACTTAAAATTTGTGAGGTACACACGTGAGTATTTGCGTACAGGTAGCTATGCGCCTGACTTTACTGCAACTTTACTCTTTTATTCTCCAGCGGGAGTTAGATGAGCACACCCAAAAAAGGGCAATGCATATTTTTTCAGAAAGTTACCAGTACACATGTTTAATAAAAGTGCCATTGAAAAGTTGGAAGGTGAGGTTTTTTCCTGCTTTGCAAAATTTACATGAAATGGCGATATAATGGAATGGCCAGGAGTTGGGACTCTGTTGTTGAAGGTGGGTTGCAAAGTTACGTTAGTTTAGAATAAATCAAATATGTTTAAGGCCGGTAACACACTTGAGGTAAACGTCTGAGCTTTTTGCCTCACAAGACAGTTTGCTCAGCTTGTTCTACAAGTGTGCAGCAACATTTTGGTGACAATTTTTCCTCGTGAGCTCTAGCAAAAATAATCTTTTGTGTTTGATAATTTTTGCCTCGCAAGGCCAATTTTTCATTGTGTGCAGACGAAGTGAGCATCCTGCTTAGCCAGATTTAAAATGTAGCCAAATAAAATCGCTTTTTGTGTTTACATCATCTTTGCTTTGACTGAGAAGATGTGAGAAAATGGAGGGCACTAGTGAAAGTAGTGTTATCAATGATCTGATACAAGAAGAAAGGCTTATCGAGTTGTGGCCAGATTACCCACGTCAGATTACAACGTTTTTTTCCACCGCCGCGTATATTGCAAACCAAGCAAAGTCCCAACTCACTGATCATCTAAAGTACCAACAAGCTGGAAACGAAATAGCATCTTGAGTGCCCTACACGGAGCCAAACAGATATCTACTGACCTTGAATCTGACATCTGAGAAACCATTCAAATCTACTTCAAAGCAAGGTACCCTAAGCATTTTATTTAAGCCACAATCAAGTTTCCGTATTCAATACCATAATGAAGAGAAGTTAATCCCAGATTTCATGTTTGAAGAAAGGAAATAAGTTTTTATGGAACTAACAATACTCCAAAGAAAATGAGAAACTCGGAAAACGTTTTGTAAATAAATTGAACACTTTCATGAACCACGGCTTCATTTTTATCATACTTTGGCAAAAAGGAAAATTAGAAGTTTGTTCAAATTCAAAGACGACAACAAATACAAATTGAATGTGATTTATCGTGGAAAATGTATTTGCGGCAACAAATATTTAGGAGAATCAAAAGGAATTTTACAGTAAGAATCGCTGAACATGAAGATAGGATGCATAATTCAGAAACCGGCACACCATCTGTCAAAAATCCAAACCACAAATTCAAATGGAGCGTCACGTACAGTGAACAAACCATTTTCCAACGGAAAATAATAGAAGGGGTTTGAATAGCCAGTAAAAAGCCCTCTTTGAAGAAACAAGTTTATTGTTTCATTGGAAAATTTTTCCCTCTGGAATGACTTCCGATGACTTAGCGTGACTTTTGAGCTTTAATTTCTCGAAAAGTAAAAGTTTAGATTTGCTTAGTTATGTCATAATCTTTCATTACACAGATTATTTCAAAAATCGAATTTTCATTGCCATATTTCTGTGTCAAAGGAAAACAGAAGATTTGTCAGAATTATCTTTTTCTGATGGTGGAGACGATGTTGAAGTTGGTTGGAGTTGCGACAATTTCCCAGTGAATGTTGCCGCATTCAACTCAGCTGTAGAAGCAACGAGTGCAGTTCCTGAAGATGGCACAGCAAAAGATTTTTTTCTGCCTTTTCATACCAGAATTATTTGCAAATATTGTGTAAGAAACAAACAGATATGAAAGACAGTGCATGGAAAGAAAACCCGATGCAAAGTGGTACGAAACAAATGTGGCAGAAGTGCAAGTATTCTTCGGCATACAAATCTTTTTTGGAATTCGTTTTCTGCCTGAAACAAGCTTGTACTGGTCCAAAGATCCTGCTCTCGGTGTTCCATTTGTAAACGCCATATTTCAGAAAATCTTGAGCAAAAAAGGTTATGTGCAAGTGTATGGCGCTTGATGAGTGTTAAAACTCGTCTTCTAAAATTCATTTACTATCATTCTACTTTTTAAAGGCTATTTAATATTTTCAAGGCAATTTATCATTTTTATACCGTTTTTATTTCGAGTTTAATATCATTCTGAGTCCACTCTCAATTTGAGTGTATGTTTCTTTTTTTAATCCATTCATTTACTCAAACTCTTATTTTGAGTGTGTTTTCACCTTGGCAATATCCCATTAATCCGCACACGTAGCTAGAATTCCATTCCAAACTTTTCAAAAACGAAAACAAAATGGCATGAAAGGTTTGTTGAAATCCTTCAAGAAATTAAAAGGTTTTTGAACAGTAAATGGAGTCTCCTGAACTAAATGAAGAAGGAATCGATTATTTTATATTCAGATTAGAGCAATGTAAAAAAATACAGATAAAAGTCAAAAAATGATGAAGGAAAACTGGATGCATATAAAAAGAAAATCGGAGAAAGAAAAGCAAAACAGTATTCTGAATTCAGAGCCAAGACATCTCATAAGGAGAAATTTCTTCTGAGAAAAAAAAAACAGCAGCTGTCCAAACACAAATATAGAGCAAATCTGAAAGCCCAAAGTGCTAACACAACAAAGAAAGAACATATCTTTTACTGCATTTAAGAGCCCTCAAAGTTTTAGCAAAGCAGTTACAAAGGTGAAAAGGAGTTTACCACATAGCCCTTCAGCCCTTTAAAAATTCCACAAGCTATTTCAAAGGTTGTGCAGGGACTTTCACCAAGAAAAAAGAAAAGCAATACTTGAAGTATGTAATGAGTCTGTAAAAAGGAGAAAGGTCGAAGGAGCTGATAACCAGAAGAAAAAGTCTGATGCCATTGATGTTTCAATAAAAGGAAAAGAAGAGTTTTTCATCCAAATGATATTAGCAGAATGTGTCCTGGAAAGAAAGAGTTTGTGTCCGTGAAAACCGCCAGGTAGAAGAGAACATTGACATAGGTGAAATTAATATCCAGAGCCCTTACATATGTAACTTTACTGACACAGGTCGGAAGAAGCCATGTGCACTTGTGTACAAGCCAATTTTCTGTGGATTTGTGTCCAACATCACTTATTTGTATGGCTCTAGAATCTTGTAACTGGTTTCCAAAACCAAACAAAAGGCGCTTTATAAGCGCTTATGGCTACTGCACGAAAACATGGAATTTGAAGAAATTTACATTTATGAAAATCTTTTAAATCTTGTTTTAAGCATTTTTAGCTAAGACGACAGACTGCCAGCTATGAGTCTGTCAATAGTCAAGATGTCAAAACGAGCCAATGAAAGGTTTGGAAGTTTATTGGCTGACTGTTGATTGGTTCGGTTCAATGTTTTGAAGTTTTCATTGGTTTCAATACAAAAAGTGTTTAGAAGTTTTGCGGGCCTCCTGTGTTTTTTGGTAACTTGCCTAGGAGTCCTGTTATGGTGTAAAGGACTCACCAACAAGTTAGCAATATGGCTATGCGTCTATTGATGCAGTAGCCATAAAAAATGCACAAATTGGACTGCTTTATCAGAGGTAAACATTCTGGATCAAGTTCCTCATCGGGAATGTTGACTGGATCAATGGCAATTTTTAAAATTTTCTGAATATATCGCTGCTTTATATAACTCTCACGAGACTAGAATATTTAGATAGTTTGGTTTCAGAAATTTATCACGATTGAGAAGTGGTTTTGTACTCACACAAATTTCACAAGTCAGAGGAAGACAGTAATGGCGGACACTTAATTTGCATATAGAAGTGACGTCACGTGCAAATGCAGAATAGTAGCTTTGTCGTAATGTGAAGCAGAGTATATTGGTTTGTCTGCTGCTGTCCAGGAATACAAGCATCTTACACAAATGTTGGACGGTTTAGTTGAGACTGTTGAACTTGTCTTAATCTTTGAGGACAATCAGTGCTTTGCTTTGCTTTGTCAACAAATTATGTCAGTCAACAACGATACATTTCATTAGCACATCATTCCATGAAGGTAAATTGACCAAAGAATATTGTTCACCCTCTGATATGATTCCAAATGTATGGCAAGCCAAACCTGACAAAGGTAACACAAGTTTTACATCACTCACAGAAAAATGAAATTCACAGTGCCAAAAAAAAAACACATTTTAAAAAATCTCTAGAATGAGAAAAAAATCTCTAGGATAAGAAAAAATTAATGGTTGAAAAAAAAAAGTCAACTGGATGAGGAAAAAAAATCTACAAGATGAGAGCAAAATTTACTGGTTGATAAAACAAATCTATCAATAAAGCCTAGTGGTTGAGAAAATTAATCTACCGCATGAAACAGAATCTACCTGGTGGAAAAAAATCGACCAGATGAGATAAAAATTTACTAGTTGACAAAATAATTATGCGAAGCATGATAAAGATTGCAGGAATGAGCACACTGATCCAAACGATTTGACAGAGTTCTTGGGTTACTTGGGGAATAACATAAGTAAAATTGCCGATGTTTATCGGGCCTTAGACCTTAAGGGACTAGAAATCCTAAGGTGTTCCATTTGAAGAATTGACAGACTCTTTGGTTACAATGAGTCAAACATGAGAGTGTTTAAGTGCCACAAGCTGCATTAAGAGAACATCTTGCACTGCAGGTACAGAAGGAAGACTGCCATATGATATCTCAAAAGGACAGATTAAGCAACTTTAGGAAACTGCAATACACTGTAAAAGTATTGTATCAGAGTCTCTGACTCTGAATAACTCTTAAATCAACTTATTAATATAAGATCGAACAATAAAAAGAATTTCATATTTTTAATTGAAAATTAGGGGTTTCCTTTTACGCCAATAAATGTATGGTAATAGATGTTATGTGTTATATAGTGCATTTTTCATGTGCACATGCTCTTTACCTACGTACATACTATTATGTATGCGATCCAACAATTACACCAATGGATCCAGTGAATGTCAAGAGACCTTGGTTTGGAGTGTTACTTTAGATTCCAAATGGAAAAGAAAGTCTAAGTATTACTGCCCTTCATGTGCTCTTTTAAGCTGCTTAGAAATGCCACTGCCAAATTATCACAACCTCAAGTACAGGTTTAAAAGAGGCGTTGCAGTGCTAATTCAGTTACTTACAGTATCAGCAGATACAGTTAATACTTAATTTAACAGCTTTTGTGATTGTTGTTTGAATGAATGAAAAAAAGGATTTATATTCCAATAATTATTAGCACTGCCAAATACAAAAAAACAGCAAATCAGTTATTTTAAGGTTTGCTTAAATATTGTTATCAAAACACAATTCTAAAAATTATTGAAATGAATTGATATTAGTATTTATATCAAAGTAGGAAAATATACAAAAATCTCAAAATTGATAAAAAAAACGTTTTTTCACTATAAAAATTATTACTAATAAAAATGATAATATATAGACATTGTTATATTTTTAAACTTTCCTTAAAATAAATTTTAGCCCTTTTTTGCATATGATAGAGCTTTCACCAGGCTCAGGTGTTTGCGAATATGAAAAGCATATTGAGGAGACAGTTAATCGAATGTCATCAACATCTTGTGCAACATTTCTTCTTAACTGTTTCTACACAAATGTAGAAATGGCATGCATGAAAAAAAAGCTGGTAATGGCAAGCCTTGCCCTGACAAAGATATTGTGGAGAACATTCTTAGGGAGTGTTTTAAATTTATTAAAACTTTATCATACTTTTTTAAAAAATATTTTTTTTTTAGATACTCGTAGTTATATAGCTTTTATTTATTTGTTTTGAAGTGTATATAACATTTGTGGGTTTTTTTGCATGTATAAAATAAAATGTCCTTACTTTTCTTACGGTGATGGCAAAAGAAAATTTGATTAAGATTTTTCTTCATGGTATATGTTGCATTTAATGTTTAGGGAAATTGCTTCTGGATTCATTTTGACCGGGTGATAGAAGCCTGATAACAACAAGTCTGCATATAACTTTTTTATCTTTGATTCACAAGTACGTAGTTATTTTGGTATTCTTGGTTTCACTGTTCTTATGAAATATATTTTCCAGTTAGAACTCTATTTATCCGCTTTTGAATAGTAAAGCATTTAAATATTACCAGTTGAGTTAAATATTTTAATGTCAATGACGAAATGGTTAAAATTTTACCGGCTGGTGATGCACAATCTATTGTGCAACAAAAAAATCACATAAAAGACAAGGTCTAATAAAACAGAAAGTCAAAGAAAAGCTAGGCCTAAAAAAGCAAGAGATTATAAGAAAATAAACATTTCAGAAGCATTTAAACAGAAGGTAACCTTGATCAGAAAACATGAAAACATATCGTCCAATACAGAAATCAACTCTAAATGAATTCAGGATTCCTGCGGATTTCAACTCAATAAATTTAAGACATTTTAAAGACTTTTTAAGACCTCGACTTTCAAATTTAACACCTATGCAAATCAAACGTTCCTCACAAGATCTAGTGAAAGATTAGATTCCGCAGTCCAACAGGATTGCAGGCTTTGAAGTGACTGTTTATGCACTTTTCTGTGCCTTTTTCAATGCTTCTTCGAGATATTCAGTGTGCACGTTGAACAACATAGCCAGAGAAAGCTCTAAACTTTAATCAGTGGAAGAAACACTTTTGACATGAAATCAAATTTAAGACATTTTAAGATCTAAACAAAGAACTTTTTTGTTTTTAAGACCTTTTCAAGGCCTTAAAAATTAAAATCAAATATAAGACTTTTTAAGACTTTTTAAGGACTCACGGGTGCCCTGGAATTTGAAAGAAAAGCTCACTTAGAAAAAATAAGAGCCTATTTAATCAAGAACTGTCAGAGGATACTGAGAAGGAAAAAAGATTAAGATCAGATGAGTGGACAATTGAGAATACATCACTGAGATTCAACAGCGGTTTAATAGGGTACCACATGTACCATAGCAACTGGAAACCATATCTAAAGCAGCAACTGGCATTCAAAGAAGGGTAATACAATAGATGACAGGTTTTCAGCAGCTGAACAAACCAAATTGCAAGGAACGTAATTTCCTTCAACTGCAGGCCACATTCCAACTGAGTTAATTCGCTACATTTGGTTTGCCCTGAAGACAGGTGCCATCATAAAAGGTAAAGTAAAATAATCGCCTCTACTCTATTTCAAGGTGGTCTTGAAATCCCAATTGAAGTAACAGTGGAATGGGAGGATAAAAAGGCAATAAAGAATTTGAAACCCAATATCGCAATTCACTAACTCGTTTCTTTTATTTCGAGACATCATCTCAAAATTGCGGTTTTTGATTGGCTGACACACATGATTCTATATCACCTATTGTTTTCTTAGCAATAGCAGCAAACCACTTTATTGCAACATCAAAAACAGTTAGTTTCATTCACCGAGTTGTGCAGTTTTTAATTCACTGATGTTTACACTACTAAGATATAAATTTCAAAATTTCTTTTTGGAAGCAAGGAAGCTTGAAGATATAAGGTACGATTACAAACTATATTTTGAAATTTCAAATACCAAATTATGATTTAAACTGTGCCATTGCAAGCTAGTAAAATTCTCATAAATGAAAGTCTGAACGACCAGCATAGTCATTGAACTGGCAGCAAAATGAGCTAAAATCGATGCAACAGGAGACATGTCAATCACCAAATTTAACCTCGAGCATAAAGTCAGATAAATTTCAGTAAGTCACAAAGGTTAGAAACTACTGCTTAATAGGTTCTCCTGTATCAAAACCTGGAGTTCTCCAAGCTCAAATGAGAAATCACAAAAAACATTGTGCTTCACAAAGAAAATATCCAATGCACTAATGAACTGTTATTAAAATTCTATATGAATTTTATCTTTTGGTAGCTTGCATGTGTCATTTAAATTATTTAAATCATGTATTTTTTCATTTTTTATTTTATCTTTTGTTTGTTTTCTCTTACGCTACATTTTTTCCATTGGAAATAAAAATAAAATATATGAAAATAAATCAATGCTGCCCAAGGCAGGAAGCATAACTAGTTTAGCTTTTTTTTGGTTTTTCAAGGGCTCCCTGCAATTTTTGAATGATGTATCTATTTATTTATCAAATATAACTTCATATGGAATGCAACAAAGGTAGTTGTTGTTGGTGCTGTTGTTGAAAATAGCAAAGCAGTCGTCAATAAAAATTGTTCCTTCTCAACTCCCCCTTCATATCCATGTAACAGAAAGTTAAAGTGTTACTCATACGGAAATCAATATCCCTATTTTTCAAAACTTTTTAATAATAGACCAATTGCTAAGAAACATAATTCCCCCCAAAAAAATACGAGTATGAAATCTTTAACTATGAAAAATTTATAGCTGAATTAAGTGAAAATCGTTTCTGCCACTACAAAATTGCAAGCCAGTGAGCCCTCAGATTTGAAACAGCAGCTATTCTGAGTGACGTCAATGACTCAACCCAAAAAAAGTCTTTCGACTCAGAAAGTAGTTCAGAAACTGAATCAATTTCTTCTTGTGAAAGTTTAAGGCACACATATTCGACATCCAATTAGCCTTATGAAGAAAGAAAAGGACAAACAGCCTGATGAAAGGAGGAAGGCAGGAGAGATTGATATCGAAACATGGTAGGATTTCAAAAGACTTCTGCTTTACTTTATTTTATCATAGAAACAGCAGTTTTTGATGTTTTAGAAAATGTTTTCATTCAACTGAAAATGCACAGACACAAATTTTATCATTTAGCGGTTTCACCCAACTTATATCAAAGCTTCTTATTGTGGGATGAACCACAAGCCACATATTTGTTATTGGATTAATATGCAGGCCTCTCACTGAGAAAAAAAGGAGGCGTGCGGAACATCGCACGCCTCGCCAAATATAGGCGTGCGATGGCGTGCGATCTTTTAAAAAGCACATATTTTTTGAAATTGACATTACTAACGTTACGCAACTACGTTTTATACTTTTCAGGTTCACCAAGTTAAAGCTTACGCTTGTTTGTTCATATGAGAACAAAAAAAAATATCTGCCAATTAAAATCCACAAACTGCACATATATAGCTTTTACTTGATAAAGGGAGATAAGGAGAGTTGAATCTTTGCTTCGCGTGGCAATTAAAAATAAACATGGCGCACGGACCAGTCAATGAAGAAATCGATAAAATCTTTTGGATAAAACAGTGACAGAAAGAAAAAAGTGCAGCAAGTGAAAAGAACGTTAATTGGATTTTCTTTTCTTGGCTGCTTCAATCAGATGTGTTATTGATACATAGGAGGAAGAGAAAGTGAAGACGTGAACTGAAGTTAAAGGAATCGTCACAAAAAATTAATGTATTCATTTCAGTACAGATTACAGTACGGTATTTATTTGTTCAAGCTACTGTACTGTTGTCGTAC
>JAOBAY020067775.1:0-21458 GCA_025331085.2 Zoanthus sociatus | reverse complement strand
TATTAAATGACCATTCATTTTCTTTGTTTTTGTAAGTATAAGCTAGAAATGTCTATGGTTTTGACTAGTTCTGAAGTGTTTATTTTTTAAGAAAATTTAAATTTTTGACTTTAAAAAATCTAGCATGTAAAGGGTTAATTAACAAATTCTTTATCAGCTTAATACAGTTTCAACCGCGAGTTATGCTCTTTGGTTTTGTTATTGGTAGTCAAGTTCATCCATTCACTTATTCCATCCATCCATTAATCCTTTCAGTCCCAGATGTATTGTTAAACTCTCCCAACTTTAGTCCACATTTTTCATTGAACAAGTTTGAGAAAATTTTACTTTTGATCTTCAGTAATTTCCTTTGTTTGATCAAATCTCATTTTCTCATTACCGAATGTCTTATTTTATGTTTGTTATGTAAGGAGAAGTTGGGTGTTGATAACTGACTGGTATTGAAAGGGTTAAATGCTTATTGATTCAGTATCAAACCTCTTTCGCTTGCTTTGGTTCTTGTTCGTCTGCCACGAGGTGGCTTCAGAAGGAGTCCATCAGTGATTACAAAAAATTTATGATTAGCCATGAAATGAAAGCTATTGACTTTTTAATTTCGATGTACTTGATGTAAATAACTCAATCATTTTAGAAACATTAAAAATGAAATCTACTGTATGAAACAGTTGATGTTGAAGTTATGACTAACGCATTAATCAGTTTAAAGTTTTTTGAGAGAAGACAATCAATGCATAAAATTGAAAGTTTTCTATTGGTAAATTTGCGATAGTTTGCTTTTAAAGTATTTTGTTAAAACAAAAATAAATAATTAATGAAAACTTTTAACATATATAGTTAATGTGCAGTTACAAGTAACCAGTGTGTTTCTTAAGGCTTGGAAGTGGAGTACACTAAGTGGGAAAGCAGGTACACCTTGGCTGAAGGTCATCAAACGCCGAAGGCTCAAGTATCTTGTGTCCAGTGACTTTAGAAAGCTGCAAGACGCCTTTGATAGGGAAAGGCGGTACAGCTGTCGGGGAAGGTTGGTACAATTTACCGGTGTACCGGCCTTAAGAAACACACTGGTAACTAATAGTTAATTCGTTTTTAGCTGGAAACCTTAAATGTCTGTATGGCCGACATACAATTCAATTAGCCAAAATCCACTAATTTTACGGTTATAGTTCACGTGCATTTCACAGCGCTTACTCATTAAATAATTTTCGAAAAACCTAGATTGAAAAGAGTTCGACCTAGAGCTGATTAAAGCACGTGTATTCCTGCGTTTAACGTTATCCTTCTAGGAGGAATGATAGTGAATGTCAAACCAGTGTGAGCAATGGCTCAAATACTTATATATTAACTTTGCTCACACTGTAAAAGCAACATTTTCTAACATTTGATTCTGATTAAGAGTATATATTTGATGAAATCTCTAAACGTTTCGAGTCTTACTTGGCTCTTCATCAGCAGATAATGAAAAGTTTGGAGGCAAATCTGTATATGGCATGCACAATAGAAACCAAGCCTATTGTTTATACTATGACTTGTAGCTGTCAGGCAAGCTGACATGGTTGTTTCCAGAATTTGGGTGCTTTATAGAATACCACGCTTCTAAGAAAAGGCGTCTTTCCGCTAAGGTTATCTCACGTGCCATATTTTTTACATTTTCGAAATCGGTGTTGTGTTTAGTACTGTTAGTGTGTTGCGAATAGATTTCATTAGTGCTTAAAATCAACCAAAACACAGCAAAGCGTTAGTGGCTTCATCATGCATGTCATTTACTTAAAAATTGTAATAAAAAACCTAATTTGAAAATCCAGGTTCTTTTCAATGACAACTGTTCCTTGCCAATGTCACTACTACAGCTAAAGCTAAATCCTTTACAAGCCTAGAGGCCCATGGAGCCGGCGCTTATCTCCGGTTTCTGTTGTGTTAAGCGGATGAGAATCTTTGACTCCCCCTGGACGGGACACTAATCCATCGCAGGTTAGCTCCCAGCAGATGCTGGTACTCATTTAACCTACCCCGGAAGGATGGAAAGCTGAGTTGGCTTAGGCGGAAAAGAAGGTCTCACAAATATTCGAATCTCGGCAAACTGCCGGGATCGAACCTGAGACCTTGTGGTTGGAAACCAGAGATCTTACCAACTGCGCCAACCACGTCCGCCCCGGCGTCACAGGCTATTGACTTGTAGTCCATTCGTCCTCGAGGTCTAATTGTTAAATAGAAATTAAACGCAAATTACTTATAGTTTTGGGGATCTGACAAGTAGCACTGAGTGACACTGAGTGGAGGGGAGAGCGAACACAGTATAATAGTGTAAGGCGTTCAGGGGAACAACACTCCACAATGGGAAACACGTAGCACTGTAACACCGAAACTACAAAAATGAAAAGAAGCGACAGTGTGGCCACAGAGTCAGTTGGCGCAGAGCAAAAATCTCTCAAGTCCTTAGAGTTCTTTAAAGAATACGGAATAGCTGAAGAGAGCACGAGATTCAACATAGAATAGCCGAGCTACAAGGAACCGGCTTGAGCAATGAGCACCTTTACGTAGTCGTTGCAAAATCTATAACGTAAAAAGGCCTTATTCGTTGGAGTTATTGGGACTGCAGGGACGTATTAACAGAAACGTTTCTCATAGAGAAACGTTTTATATTGTTTTCTATTTATAGAGTCAGTTAACTGATGAGATTAAAACAAAACCCTGTTTACACGCACGTAGAAGTAAATAGCAAACAAGTAACGTTATTTTTCTTAGCCGTCGTCGTTCGCGTTCCCGCTGTCCTTATTGCTTAAAGTTCCCATAGTTTATAAAATAACCAGGGCGAATATAGTATGCGACCACAGTCTCATGAATTGCCGCGTGTTAAGTTGTCCTTTGCTATTTTAGGATCGGTATTGCTTTGCTGAAGAGTTCCATTAATATCAATTCTGAGCCGGACTGTGAACATTCATGAAAATGATCCTGGTACGAGAAAATAACGGCAGCTATAATTCGGACGAGGGAGTTAAACTGTTGGCTTTTTATTGATAGATTATAACAATGAACGGGGTAAACGACTTACATTGACAGCAAAATACAACAGAAATTTAAACTCTCTCTTCTATGACAGGTGTTTATATTTTGCTTTTGTTGAAAATACCTTCCGAGGCAAATGTTATATTAAAATTTTATTAAAACATATTACGTCATAGATGAAAACGTAGGACATCAAAAACCGATCGGCTCAGGCTCTTTATACAAAATAACTATAACGGTTCCCAATTTCAGCCCTTCAAAACAAAATCTTGTATAAAGCAAAGGAGTAAAAAAATGAATTTCCTGCGCATGTTTGTGCCTGCTGTAATGTGTGTTTTTCTGTTTAATCTGGCCGACAGCAAAAACGGAAAAGTTACGAACAAGAAAAATATAAAACCTCAAGACAAGAGCAAAAAGTTAGAACTGAAAAATCACGAATCAAGCCATACACATAAAGAGGATGCTCTTTCTAGTGGTGAAAATATCGTCCAAAGAACTAAAGAAAGTATCGATGCGAAAAAGAATGCGAGTAGAAACGATAGAAACGGTGGCCACAAGTTCAAGGCAGAACATAAATCTCTAGACAATGACACTCGCGAAAAACAAACGGGTCAAAGCAAAACAAAACAGCAAGATGATGTGCGAGGCAAAAATCGTGCCGTCTCCAGTGGGAAGAAAATAGCAAAACAAAAGGATAAAGCTAAAAATAAGAAAGAAAACCTTAAAAATAGAAATGATAAAGATAGCGTGAAGAATCATAAAAAGAACGATAGTCAACACAAGAAGGCGAATAACAAATACAACAAATCAAAATCCGATGAAAAACCTGGGAATGCAACGGTCAGTGCGAATAAAAGTAAGTGAATTGGTTAGCTAACAATTATGGAGATGGAGTGAAGACAATTTGTAATCAAAAAGAATCTCTACATCTATATTATATCTATATACACCATTCGTTATTGGGATCACAAGGTTTGATATCTGTGATTAGCGTAACAGGTAGCATGTATAAGAATGTTAAAAACGTTCACTGACAGAGTATTTTAAATTCAAGCTTTCGGCTACTGAAACTCCTGCGTGCCTTCGTGAGGTAAAATGAGTAAATAGCCAAGCAAGTGAAAAATAAATACCAAAATTAGAATAGAAATGGATAAACTTTTAAGATGAAATACTATGTAAAAGATAAATCTAAAAGGTCAAAGCGTTTTAAATAAATGTTTGTTTAGAACTAAAAGATTATTGTATCGTCCCGAGAGAGTAAGGGTGGGTTCGTTTGGACCTACTCCGGAATAAGAATTCATAAAATAAAAACTTTGTCGGATTCGTGTGGCTGCTGTTCCTGCGAAGTTAAAACATATTTTAGTGGTAAAACTCTTTTGAATTTAAAATCTGAAACAAATATTTCATCGCCCTAACAATATGGAAGGAAATTAAAAGCTTCATTCTTATACTGATCCGGAATAGTTGGATTAGGCCCAAACCAACAGGCCCTAAAAGAATTACTGTCCGCATGATCAGCTATATCATGTGCTACAGGTTTTTTTAGGCTTTGAAAAGTTCCGCTAGTACATCAAGGCCAAACTACCGGTGTTACTCTACAACGTTGAAACCAATAAAAAATTATCATAAGAATGGTTTTAAAATGCTGCAACCTGAGTAGAGGTTTTAACACAGAGCTACGAGATTGAGAGACCTGTATATGTATGTCGCGTTACGGTTAGCTTCGATACACACAGGAATTCTAGCAATTGGACAGCTTGAAAAATTTTGTAGTGGTGATTGCCTTAACCATCAATCATGCAGGATTTTCAAAATGTTATGTTATGAGTGATCGTCACTTTTTTACGCAATTTAAGCTTTCCCCTTTAGCGAAAGAGAAGTTTCAAAAAACAAATTGTGTGATACTAAACAAAATTGTAATTTTTTTAAAAAATCATGATCAATGTTTAACGTTGTTGTTTTAATTTACTAGCGATGGCGCTTCTCCTTTAAGACTATAAAAACAATGTTGTGGACACTTTTTGCTTTCAACTGCAGCTACAATTCGTCTTGTTTACATGTACAACAAAAATTGTAATCTACCCTTTGGGATCAAAATACAATGGCTGCCTATAAATTAAGCTAAGACGAAAAGTGTACATGGCTACAGTGCACGTTTATTGAATCAGTGTTGCCAAAAAAACGGAAGGTTGGGGGGAGCATATTAACCCCTTGGGCCCCTCCCCTAAAGACGCCACCGAAAGAGTCTGTTATCTGTTTTTGCCATGAATAGGAGTCAGGTTGGCGTGGTGGTTAATAATGCATCCCACCACTACGACCAGGGATAGATTCCCAGGCTCCGCAAGTGAACTGAGATTTTTCGATCTCAATCTGACTCCGAGGGTTTTTCTCCGGGTACTCCGGTTTTCCTCCATCTGCGAATTCGACATTCACGCCAAGATCTGAGCTATCGAGATACTTAAACATTAGCCTCAGGCTAAGAATGGGCAACCACTTCCTTCGTCATTGACGTTAAATAAAGTATTTGTTTAATTATTATTTAATTCAATCATATGAAAGCTAGAATTTTTAAGATTCCCAACTATTAAAACCTGTATCCACATGTAAAAAGCTATAAAAAAAGCATTTATCTTATCTATTATTATCATCTATGCAGTGAGAATGTAACCCATTTTCACAAAAACATCAACCATAGGCTAATATTTGAATTTTTTGAAACAATGTAACATTTTAGCAAGTACCCTCTTTCTAGTAGCTCTCATCACCCCCTCCTCCTCTTTATTCTCGGACACAATTTTGAGTGCTTTATCTTCTTCTCGTCGGCGATGTTATTCGCCAGACAAAACTGTTCAAAAACCGCGCTTTATCTGTCTAATCTCTGTGTTCAACTAGTAGGATTCCAAATATTCTAACATTTTGTTTGGTCATGATCCTTGTCGCCAATAGTCGTGTCCTCACCGACTAACACTATAATACTCTACTATAGAGTATACTGTATTCATTTAATTCAAGCTCTTTCTCTGTTCAACTGATAAAATATTATCATACACATATATTCATAAGTACCACGTGATTACAATATACGTTATTTACGAAATATTCAATTTTCAACCTCGAATATTGCGTTTCTAGCGTTCTGATTGGTTTACTCAATCTCGGTTATCAGTGATATATACTGAATGATCATATATGGAAACTGTGTAAAGTGTTGCCAAGCTGAAAAATGCCAGAATAAAATTTTGTTGTCATTTTCAAGTATCAAAGGGTTCGGAAAGCTCATGAAATTTCATAAAAAACAATTGTTCCATTCGCGCTTGTTGGATATGAACTGATTATAGCTATTTACCATCTCATATCCAACGCGCGCTCTTGGAATAATTGTTAAATATACTGATAACATGTGAAACCAAACTAAACTATTTTTTTATTCAGTATAGAATTATATATATGGTTTAATTCTTCTTTGCCTTTTTTTACAGCCGAGCTCCAAAGAGCGATACCTACTAATTGTAACGATATTGTCGATCAGTACACAAACGGAAAAATCCTAATGTTCGAGTACAAGATTAAAATGAAGCGCTGCATGGCAAAGAAAGACGGTAAGACTAAGATATTTCAACTTACGATCGGGTAGTCGTTGTATACGTTTTGTTATTTGTAAAAATTTATAAGCCTTTTAAGTTTTTAATAAAATGACAAAGTGAAGTTTGAAACGAAAAGTTTAGTTTAAAACAAGTTTTATTTAAAAGTTAAAAAGGTTTTAAAAAGTTTAGTTTAGTTGTGACTCTTGCTAACTGTTTTGCCTTTTTTATTTTTAATTAAAAAAAGGTAAAACGATTTTTAAAAATTACTTAAAAATACGATAGTGTTATTAAGTGCGAAGAATGAGAGAAAATAAAGTAATGTTTTAATTTGCTCACAGGCGTTTGGATGTTTTTTTTTAGCTCGGAAATCTCACACCTTGGATTTCGTGGTTCGGCGGTATTGGGAGCTCGCTCGTTTACTCGACAACGAAATTCAAGATGGTTGTAACTCTAAGCCCTGTAAGATTTCCGCTCTAAAAAAAGCATCCAGCCGCCAGCGAAAAGACTAGTAATGATTTGAAAACTCCCTTGTATTTCATTGTTTGTACAGTATTTGATGGTCAATAGTTATAGATAGTTGATACATTTGTTAAGGCACCTTTGATGTAGTTTTGAAAATTAACGTGTTTTAAGGGTATTACTTGAGGTAGGACACAGAATTAAACAAGGTTTGCGAATGGCTGAAACAAGGTTGGGTTAAGCTTTATCTTCCTTTTGATTGGTTCAAAAATCTGTGTCCTCTACACGAAGCAGAAGCACGCTTTTCGGGCTGCTCTCATGTTTGGATCTACTTTAAACCTTTTTGTCTTTTTTATGAAAAGACATCGGCCACTTTTATTACGTATTGACTTGTAGAACTACTTTTTATACGCAGCCACATATAGGTGTACTTGACAAAACAAATTGCATTTAAGTTTTTTTTTTTTTGCCGAAGATTTCCTCAAAACAGTATTGCTATTTCTGTTGTTAAAAGCGAAATGTTGAATGTTACGCATGATTCGATTCCTGCCCTTCCAACTGAAGTCGCACTGCTGCATGGAGAAAAAACAGGTCAAAACCATAAATACCGAGCCGTTAATGCCGTTGATAGCAAACTGGAAAAAGAAAACCAATTTGTGTGTCTTAACAGCACGTGCACTGCTGGGAAATGCTGGCAAAAAAGAGAAAACACGATTTTTTTAAAGATTTTTTATTTCACTTTAATAGTTCTAGAAAAGCAGCAATAATTTAAGAAAAAACACATTAAATAATTACTTAATATACCGCTCAACTTTGCAGTAATAAAACAACTCATAAGTAGAAGGACAAACACAAGTCATAACCACTAATTGTCGTTAAACATTTTATTACATCTCGATTAGACGGTTACGTTGAGATTTTACTACTACTGTTATACACACTACTACTACAACTACAACTACACACTACAACTACTAGTACAACTCCTACTACTACCGACTACTCATATATACACTGCTTTTACAACTACTACCAATACTTGTACTTACTACTAATAATAGAACTACTATTACTATTACTATCAATATTATTATTATTACTACTAATTCCAATATTATTACCACTATTACTACTACTACTACTACTACTACTACTACTAATAATAATAATAATAATAATATTACAAATACTACCATAACTACTTCTACTCTTTCTAATGGCGAAGAAATGTAGGTAGAAAGAAGAAAGCCACAAAAAACTTATCCAGATACTGCCGAGCAAGGATACCACTGAAGGATTAGCGGCTCTAAAATAAAACGTTACAAATGATAGCGATCTTTTTGAAGCTGTTGTTGAACATAGAAATGATTTTTTTTCCTTGCTGCACAGGAATGACAACACATAAGTTGTGCTCCTTTATTAAAATATCTGCAGTAGTTAGGTTTAAAAAAACAAAGAAGCAAATATGTTGGTATTGAATACAGTCATTGCATTTATCATAAGATCTAAACGATGTTTAGAAAATATTTTTTTTGCCTTTTGCATCATTAGTACACACAATGTACTCAATCTCAAACATTTCTTAAAAATATTTCACTCAGTGTTTTAGTAAAGTGATAAATTAAATCCATTATGAAATATCTTTTCCATAGATTTTTTACTAATATTGTAGTTTAAAAAGTTAGCGACTAATACGTTTTATGTAAAATTATTTTTAGGTTGGTGTATCCCTCTCTACAAGAACTGTGCGTCAAATAAAAAATCCTCACCATCGTTTTTCATTACGTCCTCTTGCCACAATGTTACCTAAAGATATACCAAAGGGGCTTAGTATTGTATCACGTAATGTTATTCCTAGAAAATGCAGCAAAAGCCAAATATGTCAGCTTCTACAAGTGTTGTTTGGTAAAGGAACTGAGATTGCACTAACTACCGACACCGACTGGAGACGGCTTAATGTAAATATAGAGTTTACCAAATCTGGCAACGATTCGATGGCCAATATTCGTCGTATCCAGCTTTCGATGAAGGTACAAACAGTAACGTTACAAATCCTTTTTATAGGTAAAAATACTATGAAGGGACCCGTCCGCATATTGTTTTAGAACTTATCGCATATTACACAGCAAAGTTGTCCTAGCCTTGAAAGAATTAACCAACACTACTTGCCACTATTAATCCTTCTTCTCTTTGCCTTCTGTAAATGTAGTATAATTAGGTGTTAAAACTGGAAGTGACTAGTTTGTTTACTCACGCGCTGGCGACACAATGAACGAGAAATCTGAATCATGAACGAGGCGTAAGCCGAGCTCATTATGAAAATTATTTATTTTGTCTTGCCAGCAAGTAAGCGTATATACAAAAAAAAAAAAAAAAAAATTGAACTAAAGGACTTCAACCCGCTTTATAAGCAACCTGCAGTCATTGCAAGGCGTGATACATGACTTAAAGAACTTCAAGCAAGATTCGAGTTAATTTAAACAAACAGAAATTTTTAAATTAAGCAAGTACGTATGTAAGATGGCATATTAAGTTCAAATAGAATAAAATAGAAATCACAAAAAGTTGAAAACGAAGAAAGATTTTAAAAAGATAGAACCTTTAAAAAATAACGCGAAGAAGATAATTAACAGTAGCAAGTAGCAAAGCATTCATTGTGAATTTATCAAAAGCTAAAAATTAATTTAATCTTAAAATAAAGTAAATACCTATTTTTAGAATTTATCGGCATGTTCTTTTTGATTTGGGAAGTAAGTTTAATGTTTTAATAAAACTTCGAAGAACACAACCAGTATTTGAAGTGTTTTGTCACGTCGCCATCCCCGATTGAGTAAGTACTGAATCACCATCTTGAAGTAATCTTGTCAAAATAAGTCGGGAATCTGCATATTTTCGCTCCCAAATATTCGTCATATAAAACAAACCAATTTCAACAATTGTAAATCCGGTATTCAGTAAATCTGGCAAATCTGATTAAATTACATTATAAAAAAATCAAACGTATCTAAAAGGCGGGAAAATAATAACTTGAGTGCATACTTTGATAAAGGACAACTTTCGCTGGAGTAAAAGCACTTGCACGATAAAAACCATTTTGGTTGATGTAGGTTTGAATTTTCAAAAGACTCGGCCACAGGTATATGAATTTTTTAGGAAACCAACATTTGTTGCAATACAGTGTTGCTCTAAAACTTGCTGTTGCAAATTGACCGGTGTAGCATGGCCTTAAGTGATTGCACATGCAACGATAGGTGCTACGTGAGTGCTAACTGTGCTCGGTAGTGTCTTATTGGTCGCATCCCAAAAGGGTTACACGCTGTTTTATTTTACTTTTACATTTTTATTAATTGCAGAGAAAAATATAGAAATTCTGGATTCCAAGTTAACATACCGTACATACATACAGTGGATGATACTTTTCGCGCACGCTGATTGGTTAGCTCTCGGAGGTGATTAGCCAAGTACTATTCACCTCCGAGCAGCAGAAGAAAAACAAAATGGCTTCCCGTTTCGCTTCGGATTTTAAAATGTCACAAATAAAGTAACTCTTTGGTCCACTAGTTATTCAGCTTGTGTGTTATATACTGAAACAATTATTCACCTCAGTGTCAGTAAAAGCTAGGTGGTGGATATTTACCTCGCTTCCCCGTAGCTCGGTAAATATTCATCACCATTCACTTCCATTTCGGTGAATAATTGTTGATTATTGTTCGTTTTGCAGATTGTAAACGGAAGCACTGCCTTCTTGTTACCACGCAAAGCGGTTTCCTACAAAGTGGATGGAATTGTGTTCTATCATAGTGATCAAACTAGAAAAACCTTAAAATTTCAAGGAAACATTTTCTACAACCGATTGACATCGGTGATGCAGGGACAACTTTCAACCGCAACTGTCTGGACAAACGCATTTGGATTGAAGAATCTTACATTTAAAAACCTTCGTTTTGGGTAAGTCAATCACTTGAATTGAACGGTTAAAAATCTTAAGCTATTTCAGTAGTAGAAAACAACTAACTTGCTTTTAAAACTGTAAAGTTGAAGAAATCTAATATTTGATAATCTTTGTTTTGGGTACGATAAGTATATCTCAGACATGGAAAACTGATCATAAACATTTATTTATAAGAACTTTCTTTCTTTGAAAATTCGACAGCGCTCCAATTTTTGTAATATGTTTATCATTTTTTTAGCAATAGATTAAGATTACAAGAATTAAAGTGCACTACAAACAATAATTTCGATCCATGAACGCACGTTAACGTTGCATATTAAAAGTTAGTTGCTTTCACTTCGTAGTTTAATTTGTTTACATATACACCCACCCACTGTCAACCAATCAAAAATCACAAGTTTGAGACAACAATTCCACAAAATGTTGGCGTCTCAAAATGAAAGAATACATTTGCTGAATATACTGAATATGCTCAGTATTCTCATTAATTAACTTTTATATCTGACCTCTTTATATTTATGATATAGAATTGAATGGCATGCGTTTTACTCGAATATTTTAATGCATTATTGTACAGTATTTTTTAGTCACGTTTTTATTAGTCTTTTAGTCTTAGTTTGTTATAGAGCCATAAGGGGGAATACGCTACACATTCATCATCATCATCATCATCATCATCATCATCATCATCATCTCTTTCATTATGAATCTGCACAGACATAACAAGAATACTGCTAAAAAAACCAAATAACTAAATAGTTACTGTTCATCAGTAGGATACCTAAATTGCATCAAATCTACAATTGGTTTCGGCTCCATTAAATCCTTTACCAATTGAAGAACAATTCAGGAGACGCCACCCACTAAGTGAGCACAGTAACTGAATAACGTTAGCAAAGAAAGCAAACCAGATGATAATTAAAACGGTAGAAACCAGTAAAAGCGGCACACGCCACACAACAAAAGCAACAACTGAGCACGCGCGTGAAAAAACAACTTCAAAATGAAACATAGGGCGTATAACTAAACAAAACAACACACACTGAATAAAAGTTAGGAAAAAAAACGTACAATGTGTAAACACATAGTTAAAATGATAACATAAACATAAATGAGCATGCCTGAATTAAAATTCCCAGTGCATGGGAAGAACTTACACCAACCATAAAGGCATGTATCATGGACTTGCTCAAAGACGGCCGTCCACCACCACCACCATCATCATCATCATCGCCATCATCATCATCATCATCATTATCATCACCATATAAATGTACCAAATATTGAACTAAATAAAATATTTATGGATTTTTATTGTATTCCCCCGTCCCTCCTATCTTATATAATTACGTTTTTGACCTAATTGTTTGTAAAACATAAAATTAACTTGGACTTGCTTGAGGTGTATAATTATTTTGAAGAAATTACTAAGTCATTGTTTTTTAAGAATGACCCTGGAAACAAGAAAGCCCCATGTGGAAAATATAATGAGGATTGAAGGTGACTTTGAACTTGGTAACGGGTGTTCAACACTCAAAAACTATCCGGGAAAGGTAAGCAAAAATAAGTTTATGATTAGTTTAAAGAATTTTTGCAGATTGAAACTAGGGCCACGCCTCCTGATGCTTAGATTGTCATCTAAAGAATACCATTACAAACACAAACTTAGAGCTTTAGAGCTGCAAAGCTGTAGCCAATCAGATTCCTTCACAGGTCCTGGACTTAATTCTATTTGTAAATGGTTTGGTCCAAGAAGAACATGGTAGTGGAACGAATTGTGTAAAGTGTCTTGGTTGTTGTCAGCCTCAGCCGGCTTAAATTTTTCCCTCTGCGTACACTATATCAACAACATCAATTTATTTTCCTTTTATTTACCTCTCGGATGGGCGACGTGTTTGGAGCAGGTGGTAAGATCTCTGCTTTCCAACCACAAGGTCCCCAGTTCGATCCCAGCAGTTTGCCGAGATTCGAATTTTTGTGTGACCTTCTTTTCCGCCTAAGCCAACTCAGCTTTCCATCCTTCCGGGTTAGGCAAATGATTACCAGCATTTGCTGGAAGCTAGCCCGCGATGGATTAGTGTCCAGTCCAGGTGGAGTCAAAGACTCTCATCCGCTTAACACTACAGAAACCGGCCGGGGATAAGCGCCAGCTCCATGGGCCAATAGGCTCGTAAGCTTATTTACCTTTCATTTTTATTTCTTCATAAAGTATACATCGTTGCATTGATCGACAAAGGCCTCCTTAACAAGTGCTAAGCAAAAAAAAAAAAAAAAAACTAAAACAGTTGAAATGGATGAAAAATTTACAGTCTTTATATCGCTTTATTATCATTTTAAACTTCAACTTCGAATAACCGAAGAAAAGTACCGCATTTAAGTGTACTTTTTTAATAAAAAAAATTCGAATTTGAATTTTGACTGAGCTGCAGGGAACTGGTACCTACTGTATGATGTAGCAGCAGAAAGACGTTCTTCATTGCCATTAGATTTCTACAAAGAAAATATAACAAACGAACTACTTCAAATTGAATATTTTGGATTTTTGCTGTGTTTAAAATCGTAAATGGATGGAATTTCTGTCTTGACAGTGTTAATATACAAAAGTACCTCCTTATGTCATCACACCAGAACTTCTTATTGGAATTTTAAATTTAGCGCAAAGGTAAACTTCAAACGAAAACGTTTTGAGTTATTGTTATCACGTTGATATAAACCAAACCAATTGCCTTTTAAACCGTAGCTGTATGGCGTTATTCTACTTGTATCATTTTAGTATTTATACAATTACATCGAGTCGAACGAACGCTTAAGGAAACATATAGAACGGCTGATTGAGACCTTTTGTTACCATATTCATGTTTTACTATTGTCATTTCATATGTTTTTGAATTAGAAGGTTATTTCCCAACTTGATAGTAGTGGTTCCTTCTTTCAGCAGAACTGCATTACTGGGCACGCCCATATTGGTGTGTCAGACAATGAGAAAGACCATTACTTCTACGGTACCATATCACCAATCAATTTTCAGAAAGTACTACTGGCGATGGGAATTAGTAAACGACTACCAAGAGTAGTTGGAGCAATTGGGTTTCCAAATGGACTCACGGTGAGCAGCCAAAAGCTAAAACATTTCAGTAGTGAATCTTAGACTTATTATAAGAATAATAGCTTCGTGAAACAATTTGTCACATCACAAGACAAATCTTTATTTCACAATTCACGATTACATTTAAAGAGAAAAAAATATTTGTAAATCTATATTTAGGTTTTACATTATTTGAAAACAAGGAGATATACACATATTGATTTTAAATATAATGTAAATTAGGAAATGTCTAGTGTCTAAGTTAAGTTTTCAGTTTTCTAGTTAGGCACTAGTCATTTTATGTTGCAATTCTTTTTAGACATAAAAAGGGTTTACTCGTCGTAGAGTTTAAAGCGAGAGATTATTTTAGTTATGTAAGTTGTTTTTTTAATCGAGTACCGTTTGGCTTTTTGAGTAAATTTATAATGATTGAGGCTTTTCAGCTCATCTGGTACGTTTTGCCATACATCAATTGCCATGGCTTTTCTGGTTTGGTTACCAATGTTTGCTCTGTAGCGCGTCTTCTAGTATTGGTTGGATTTCTCCTTGGTGATCGCATGGCAAATTCACCGCGCTTTGTAAAGAGCCAACTGGCTTGCTTTGTATTGGCCAGTGGAGACTCCTTACTATAAGAGAGGACGATATAACATTACCCTGAAAGACCCTTTTGAGGGAATACTCATTAGATATTTATTTTATATGATGATGATGGAGAAGATTTAATTGGTCGAAATATAGGCGTAATCGAGTTAATGGTTGCCGCAATTGTGTTTATAAAAAAATTATATGATTATCTTTTTCAGAAGAGTCATCGTTACGATTTTTGATATTTTGTGATTTGTTATTTATATGTGCACTTGTTCCTACTTGAGAGAAATCTACGTTGTGGATTGCAACATACTTTTAAAATGATAATTATTAAGTTGGTCAAGGGAATAACCGTTGTAAAGAGCAAATGTTAGAGCAAAGGCAGCACCCTCTCAATTATTTTAAGATCCTGATTGTCGGTCCGGCCGGGAATCGAACCCGAGCCTTCCGCACTATAGACTGGCATCTTACCAACTAGACTAACCAGACTGCGTTGCAAATTGAATAATTTCACAAGGAACCTTTATATTGAAAAGGGGGAGACTGGTTCTGAGGTGTAAAAGGGGGGTTCCGAAAACCCTGTAACACCCTCTTTCCCTCCTGTCTAAGACCCTAATTTGGGTATTTGTAAAGATTTTTGACGTACAATTTTATTTATGATAATTGTGCAAGATTGAAATCAATAATTGTTCAAGGCAGAAAGATCCAAATGTAATTGTTACAATTTCTTCTCATTCATTAAAAATCCTGTAGATATCAGTGGCAAAACGACCGCACGACCTTCGCCAATATGGGGGACCTAACTTGAAAGCCGGTTTCCATCTGTCAGGAAAAACGAGCTTATTAGGAATAGAAACGGACGCGAGCATTTCTCTTTTACCAAAAGAGGTAAGATGGTTGTAATGTTGTCAAAGCACAAATATTCTTTAGTGAAAATGAAACCACTGCAAAGCAACAGCCTAAGACAAATTGGCTTTTCATCAATAGTTACTCTTTCTATAAATCAGAAACCTCTCTATTACCAATAAGTATAAAGTAGAATGCATATTAATTGTTTTGTCTTTAAAACTCGTACATGTTTACTGAGCTTAAGGTAGACTGTTTTTTGTTTCCTTTGACCTAAAGGTGTTGGAGCCATGTATATAGTCCATATCTAGCTAGTTATAAAAAGCTGGTAAACATTTGTGCTGCTGAAAGAATTGGAGCACGTGCTCTTTGTAGTATCGAACTGTTCCACTCATCTCCCTATATATATATTGATATATATTGATTGGACCTACCTCTAAGGAAAATGTTTGTGCGAGATATTTGAGGGACGGGCTCGCTGTGTGTATTAGTTTGACTGTTGAAATAGTATTAAAAGAAACATTTCGAACGAATATATTATACAAGAGTTAAAATGACATCAATGAGAGCTAACTCTCGATACAACAGCTTAACACTCCGAGATTGTTAACTTATGTAAAACAAAACAAGTTCTTACTTGAATAGTTGCTTTTTTTTTTACTTTTTCTTATAAAGTTCCTTGTTAACGCGGACATATCTGGTGATAACACACCTATCGACATTGGTGGTTGGACTCCCCTTTACGACCCTCTGGTTGACAAAAAGTACGGCCTGAAGTTGTATATGAAGGCAAGATTTGATCCTGCTCCTTTTTTGAAGGTGAAAAAAGCTGTCTATAATTGCATGACACGAGTCATTAGTTGCATCAAAGTTGTCGTTGCGTTTATTATTGTGTTTGTGGTTGATTATGTATGTGAATGTGACTATAATTATAATTATGTATGTGGTAGTGATATTTGTAGCCATAGGTAAGGCCAACGGTACTGCAGGGCTTGAACTTAACTTTTAGTCCACCGACAAAGTTTTGTTAGTAATATATTTTTTTCTACTTGCGAAAATAGGAGTTTCACTGGGTAATTGTCAATGCAACAATTTTCCCTTTAAGAACTAAATAAATCAATTAAAAAATTCAGCGACCTGAAAAATAAAAAATAACATGAATAAAATGCGCTTCAAACCGTTAATTTCGTGGTCTCCTTTGCAGCTGTCCTGACATCTACCGGCAATTTACTGCTTTATTATATGATTGGCCTCTCAAATTGTACTCTTATCGATTTCCATGGTATTGGTTTCCAAGTGTACAAAGACAGTCTGACTTTATCATTTTCATTGTGGAAAATCGTCTTTCACATGAGGTATTAGTCAGGGAACAAACTAATCTAAATGGATTGCCTTCAAAACATTAACATTGATCCAGATTTCGGAACTTTTTTGTTTACTGGCTCCGGATTTTTTGGGTTGAGATGTAGTCATTGTCGGTCGCGCTTGTCATTGAGGTTGAGAGCATTTTTAAAAAAGGCGGTTTGTTAAGACACATGATCAAACAAATGCTGAAAAATAAATCATAAAATCAATATCTCTGCTCACCCAAGTAGAACGCAAACGCGCAGCTCAATTGAACATATACATTAAGGTTCTACATAAAACCGCTGGCTAGTGACTGAAACCTCATAATTTCTCGTAATATTCTATGTTTTTTCAGTTTTTTCCACAACTTTTCCAGCAGCGTTCCCTTTTGTTTAATCGACTTTCTACTTGACACTATTCTTGCACATGTTTGCTGAGGATATAGTTTTTAGATTCGCTTCAAAAACGTCTCGTAGTTTGCGAGTGCTAATTTCGAGCCATGTATGGTATACGTATGTTATGGCCATAGTATGTCCATAACTGTGGCTACAAAATTACTTTTTACTGTTGATTTGAATGCAGTAGTTGCTGTTGTTTTACGTTGTGGCTTTTTTGGTGAATATAGTAGATGTTTTGGTTATAAATTAAGCAATATTTATATAACTTCGTACCCTTATCCAATTTTTCCAGGCACATATTAATGGCTATGAGCGAATATTTGGAATTTTTGACGAGATGCGAATCCTAGTCAACGGCGAAAAGCTCCAGATACAGTTGGCAACTGATAAAAAGAAGTCATTCGTAAATTTAATGACAAATTACAGCGGCAGTCTAAACACAACTCATTTTAAGGCTACCGTTATCTTTAAAGTTGGCTTGTCAAAGGTAAATGTGATGAAATTTTGATAACTTAACATATTTCCCTAAAGTTTCTGCCTAATTTTTAGTTAACTAGTTTTCATGATCATTTATATAATAACAGGATAGTATATACCAGCTTGGCTACCCACGATTTGATTGGTTTAGGAATAGTGGATGTGAGACAATATTTACTGACGAACCAGTAAATAATCCCACCGAAGCAAAATGGCGGACGGAATTGCTCACTTCGCGTCCGTTTTGTTGATCGTATTTGAATATTTTTCTCAGTATAAAAACACAAGCCCGGCTTTTTTATATGAGTCTAAAGAAGTTCCTTGTTGCTCTACATTTATACGGCATTTTGTAGAGACAAGTTCTCAAAAGCAAGGGTTGTTGTAATTGTACATGTATAGCTTGAGCTGCTCATTCGTCAATTTTGTACTCTGTGGTTCATACGTATACGTTAGTTTCATCACTGTCTGTGGTTCAGCTATTAAAACTTTTCAGTTTTTCTTACAAATCATATATTTTTTTTTCTCATTTGCCTTAGCTTGCTGGTATATACAATATAATTTATTCCATTTCAATAAATTCGACGCTCAGTAGATATTCTCCAACTATTCACCCCATTTAAATTAGAGTAAGTGCTAATATTACACGAAAGCTTAGAAAATTTATTCATGTTGGAATGGAAGGAGCTCGTAAGTAGGAGCAAGCAAGACCAATACTAGGCCTATGGCAAGGCGTATTCACGGACTAGTTTATTCGCGGGAAATTTCAAATATAGTTCCGGCCTGCTTTTTTTTTTCTGCTTGGACAATTTTAAAATGAAGATCGAGTTTGACTGCTTTTTCTTTTACTAGACAATTAAAGGACGAGAAGTCGCACTACCATGATCGATTTTCCTACTCATCCTCTCTTACACTGTCTTCTGAATTACAGAGACTTCATTTAAAATCTTCGTCTGAAACAAAACCCAGATTACCGGAGGAATCAGACAGCTTATCCTCACTACACTGTCCGCCACATTGGTTTTGATTTTTTTTAAAATGGTAATACAAGCTTCGGGTGACGTGAATGGTCAAGTATGGTCATACGTGGTTGGTCTAAATTCGAATTTGCGGCAACTATGAACTAAAATTAAGTCGATTCGTGAAAACCCCGTAACACCAGAACATGGGAGTTGCTTGCCCCTACTTGTGGGATCCTATGTATGGTTGATGCAGTTGGTAAATCTCCCTGCTTTCCAGCGACAAGGTCCCAGGTTCGATTCCAGGCTTTGCCGAAATATGAATGTTTGTGAACTTAGCTTAAGCTAACTCATCCAATATCAACATCGGTGGAGAGCTAGCTTATCTATGGTCGTACGTATAGTAGGGATGGGGAGGAATTAAGCAATGGGAGTAGTTGCCGTTATTCAGTTATTGTGCTCACTTAGTGGGTGGCTTCACCTGAATTGTCCCTCAATTGGTCCAGGATTTAATGGAGCCAAAACCAGCTGTGGAATACGCCATTTTTCTACTGCAAGTTTGTATTCGCCACAGATCCTGTTGGTGGCATAAAACTGCAAATCTGGTCAATTAATGTGACTGAGAAACACTGTTAATATTTTGCCCCCAGAGAGGCATGAAATGAACAAAAAGTTGCTTTAGAAAAAATGAGTTTAGCGCCACAGATTAGATATCCTGCTTGTGAACAGTATCTGTCATGCTATTTATTTTCAGATTTATGTATAGTTACTTTTTGTTTTAAATTTCAATCATAGATATTTTTTTCCTTTTTTTACCCATTGGCAGCTTACTCGACTAACTTCAAAACACGTGATTACGATGCTCGAGACAGAAATGACTCGGTTAAAAGCAGCAGAGCATAATGTAAAAAGAAAAAGAAAAGAATGTGCCCAGAGTATTAAACGAGAGTGCCGGAGTTGTCTACAAAATTCAAGCTGTAAAGCGGAGCTGAAAAGATGCCACACAATAAACCGCTTCAAACCTTCAAGGAAATCCCCAGATAGCAATGAATTGAGAAGGTACTGCCAGAAAACAGCCGTAAGAGGATGTCAGACGACAGGTGCCAAATGCAGAAGAGCATGCGCAGACATAGAAGAAAAATCCAACAACACCTGCAAAGCATTTCGGGAAGCCAAAAGAGTTCAGCATCAACTCGAAAAGGGACTAAAATGGGTTAAGCAAGCCGAAACCTATATGAACAGTGATTTGTTCAAAATACACGCAATTTGGTTCGAAGCATCATTCTCGCAGTTAAACGTAAAAGACGTTTTTGTTGATACCTCAATAGAAATTACCATATTTGGGCAAAGGCATAGACTCAGTGGACTAAAGTTAAAGTTCAAAGCTTTCGCACGTCTGTCGTCGGAGATAGCAAAACAAGCTGTTGATTGGTACAAGAAAACTCAACCTCGTACAAAACACAACGATTTAGGTAATCGGCCCAGGCCAATATAATGGGATCGATATCGGGCACTTGTCCTTTTTTGCGACGGCAACAGTAACCAACTTTTGGTCAGCGGAGAGTGAAGACAGAACAAAAACTAAATATTATCAGCAGTTTGTATATTACTTTTTTATGAGACATATCATGGTGTTATCCTACATGTATGTACCGCTTAAGTATTCCTATTAAATATGATAAATTATGCATGCTTAGTTACCAGTCTCAATAATTTTTTAATTATTATCCTTCTGGTTGCCTGACAACATCCCAGATTTGGCTACTCTGTTCTTCGATATTTTTTATTCTCAAAAGTTAATGAAAGCGGTAAGGTTTTCTAAAAATTGCTTATTTGGTATGGTTATTATGAAGATTGTTTCTTGTTTGTCTGAATTAATATATTTAATATAATGATAATATGATAAAAACATGTAAATTTCGAACTAGGTTGCCTTATCATTTTGTTTGAAAATGATAACATAAAGCTGCCAACTTCAAAAGTTTTCAATTTCTAAAATTCGTCTACAATAAAAGCAAAAGATAAGTTACTTGTGATTCCAAAGCTGAACTCTGAAATTGTTTTGATGTGTGATTTTTGTATAACAGCGAGTTAAACCACTGATTTGTGTACAGTCAAACCTCGATTATCCGGACTCATCGGGACTCGGTAAATAGTCGGGATTATCAAGAGTCGGGATTATCAAGAGTCGGGATTATCAAGAGTCGGGATTATCAAGAGTCGGGATTATCAAGAGTCGGGATAATCAAGAGTCGGGATTATCAAGAGTCGGGATTATCAAGAGTCGGGATTATCAAGAGTCAGGATTATCAAGAGTCGGGATAATCAAGAGTTGGGTTTATCAAGAGTCGGGATTATCAAGAATCGGGATAATCGAAAAATTGAAAATTTTAAATGAGATTCAAATGTATATTATATGTAAACATGTGAGCAGTAAAGAAATATTTCAATCATAAAATTTACACAGTCTTTTTGAATTTACAAAATGTTCACTTTATGTTCAGATATTCATGCACAACACTAAAATGCTCAAGCATATTTGTTTGCTTCAAAAACGTTTTGTCGCATTTCAAACAGAGATATATAATACGCTGTTTTGACAGTCTTTTAAAAGGATTTAATCGGGCTATTGCATCTTAGAGTTTTCAAAATGACAATTAATTAATATTCATGAAAAATTGGAACCAGAAAAAAAAATCCGGATAATCGAAAAGTCCGGATAATCGAGGTTCAACTGAAGTAGAAAATTTTTGAAATGAAAAC
>JAOBAY020067764.1:0-12092 GCA_025331085.2 Zoanthus sociatus | reverse complement strand
GTACATCCTTTTTTGACCGATTAGTAGGTTTATACTAAAACAATTAGACCTCTCGGCCTCATGGACTACGAGTTTGAGTAGTCCATTCGGCCTACGGCCTCGTGGACTATTTACTCGTAGTCCATGAGGCCGAGAGGTCTAATTGTTAAATAGCGTCTGCGGGAGGAAAATCGAAGTACCTGGAGGAAAACCCTCGGAGCCAGATTGAGATCAACAAATCTCAGCCCACGTGCGGACTCGATCCCCGGGTCGTAGAGGTGGGAGGCATGATTGATGACCACTGTGCCAACCAGACTCCTGAGATCCAAAATACTTTAAAAAAAATTAACTTTTGCTTTTAATAAAGTTAAAAAATTTCGAAATTATCGATAAAGCGAACTATATATTTTACATTCATACGCGTATAAAAATTAGCACTTTAAGCTAGTTGTATCTATTTTAAAATTGAACGCTAATAAATTTGAAACTTTCGAAATTTCAAGCTGTTTTGGAAGTATTTCTATTATTCTTTGTGCCTTGAACATCAGATCTGTATTATACTTGAACTCTTAGGTTCAAAAAAGAAATATTTTGATAAATTTTACTTTTTAAGTAATATTAATGATAATTGAGTAACATACATTCCAGTAAGAGGTCGACCTATACTGGAGATACAGTAAATAATTCAAGAGCTCAAAGCAAAAAATAGGTGTCAACTTATCCAGGAAATATGGTATTATTAAGATGAAGGCGGGTGTCTGACACAGGTAGCAACATCTCTGCTTTGCAACCATAAGGCCCCAAGCTCGAACCCTTGCTCTGTCGAGATTTAAACATTAGTGAGACCTTCTTTCCCGCCTAAGCTAACTCAGCTCTCCTTTCCCCTGGGGTGGGTAAATGAGTAGCAGCATATGTCGGGAGTTAACCTGCGATTGATTATATCCCGTCCAGGGAGAGTCAAAGCATCCCATGCATCCACTTAACAGTACAGAAACCGGAAATAAGTTTAACAGTTTAATTATTTACCGCAAGCATTCAGTTACATTTTTTGAAAAAAAAATGAAGCAAAAAAAATGTAGAAGGTGGAGAAAACAACCCTAAAAGGGTGAACGTGTTCCTTCACCTTAACTTAGTTTTATAAAAGCGAGAGGAAAGGGAGTGAAAATATTTCGCATATGCGCAGGCAACATGGATCCTTTGGCTTTTAAAGGTTAGCTTATTAAAAGAAGACACGTTAAAACAAATTTTAGCAAGTCGTTTAAACACTGCCATATTCTGCAAAATTGCAGTCTTTTTAGTAGGCGTCCCCAACATGCTGCTGCTCTCTCTATTGTTTTATATTTTAACTGTATCGCCAGTGAAATCTGAAGATGTTAATTTGTCAAGAATAGTAGGTTGCCCGCTACTGCGAGCGGCAATAAGGTAATTACGAACAAAATGTCACTGTAAGTTTAATGTCTGGATCAACACCACCAAAATTAGAATGTATTTGGTCTGATGTTTAGTGGAGCTGAAATTATGAGTGTCGATAAACTTCCTGAAACCAAAGTATATGAAGTACTTCTTTGATTTAAACTTTGCTCTGATGTTTAGTGAAACTGAACTGTGAATGTCGATAAATTTCCTGAAACCAAAATTTATGATTTACTTCTTTGATTTAAACTTTGGTCTGATGTTTAAATGAGCTGAAATTTGAGTGTCGATAAACTTCCTAAGGCCAAAATTCATGAACTACTTCTTTGATTTAAACTCTGATCTAATGTCAGTGGAGCTGACGTGTGAGTGTCGATAAACTTCCTAAGACCTAAATTTATGAACTACTTTTTCTTGACTTTTGATTCAGGTATCCACAGAACCTAAAGCAGCTCCTGCCAAGCAATTGAACAGGCGAGAATGGCTACAACGAATGGGAACTTTGGAAAGAATGAGAAAAAGAAGAGCTATGTATCCACCTCTCTCAACAGTTTTCAACCCAGATGATGAAATACCGGGGCTTAACGCGCCAACCGAGGGTGACACGGCAAAAACTCCAAACGATTTGAGCTTACCAATCACCCCAGCTTCAAATACGGTTTACAAGGTCGTTGACATCGATCTAAATGGTGAAACCAAATCAAAGCAAGTATCGCCTCCAAGCGAAGCTAGCTCCACTGTTTCCAGAACGACTGTTTCTATGACAGATGCCAAAACCACCGACCAGAATGCGCGTAACTCTGTTGTTGCGTCGCGTATGGCTCGTATATCAAGATTATTGTCCACAGACGCGATAACTCCAGTAAAGGGCTCAGATTGGCGGGAGGCCGTACAAGAAAAAGAGAAAACACCCGTAGAAGGTAATAAAACCCACGAGAGCCCTGTATCCCAGCGGCGAAACCTACCAACTGTTCCTAAAGATGTTGAACCGTTTGTCTCCACACCCAAGTCAACAAAAATTAATTCACGTAAGCCAACAGGAAAACCTAGATCGGGAGTCAAAAAATCTATTTTCTATCTCGATAAAGAAGCTATGAAGCTTGCTGAGGAAATGGACTTCGTTGTTCTTGAACTTGATGATGTGCCAAAAACAAAGAAAGGTGAGATACTTTGCGGCAAACTATTACATCAACTATTTTGAAATTTGGAAACCATAAATAGCATACCTCAGCGAAAAGTTAGGCATATGATTACCAAAATGGGAGATATTACGCGACGTTTCGAAGTTGACTCCATTTTCAAGTGATAAATTTAACGGTCGTTTCAAGTGATAATACAACGGTCGTTTCAAGTGATAAATTTAACGATCTTTTCAAGTGATAAATGTAATGATCGTGTCAAGTGATAAATTTAACGGTCGTTTCAAGGGATAAATATAACGGTCTTTTCAAGCGATAAATGTAACCGTCGTTTGAAATGGTAAGTTTAACGGTCGTTTCAAGGGATAAATACAACGGTCTTTGCAGGCTGACATAAACGACTTGAAAATGAGGTCAAGATGACTTTAAAACGTCGTGTAATATCGCTCATTTTTGTAGTATAATGTATTTCAAATGTTTTCTAATGTATAGCAAAGAACAGAAATGTTTTTTCTTTCTCGGCCTTTGACAGAAAAATAGAAATGTTTGTGTTAGTCTAAGAACTGCTACCCACTTTACTTTGAGGCTGAAAATAGTAAGTAAAAACGAACGATTTGATTGACCTCAATGATAAATTTCACGTTGTCCCCTGAGATCTCCCCTGAGAAGTGTTTTTGTGCCCATTGCAGGGCACTGTTACACTCACTAGTTGCCAAACGGTTTTCTTTAATTCTCATTTAATTCTCGTTGACTTACATGTATTTGCCTATTGCAACGCCCCCAGCTACACCCGTGGCCGACCTGGTCTAAAACCGCTTCCTATGGTACTACAACGCAAATCTCAAATCAAGCGGTGTTACTTATAAACATTTTTATTATATGGCCGTCTAATTTCGAGTCCTCTGATTGGTCAGTTCGAGGTCCGTAACGTACAGTACGGACCCGGGTACAGATTTCTCAAACTTCAGTTTGATTTGATTTTGAAAGAAGCATGAAATCTGAAAAAAAAAATTTTCATTAATAAAAGTTTAAAAGCGAGTCAAGGAAATTTTTCCAGGAAAACAATGCTTGAAAACCTTGTAAAAGCTGCGAAAAAAATGCCAAACATCTAAATTATGCTTGAAATCATTACCAATTAAACGGCAAAGTCTAAAACGACGAGGTTTGTCTTCACTGAAATCAGCAAATAAATCGACGAGTTCATTTAAACAAATATTTAAAAAACACAGCCACAAAACATAAATTGATTAAAAACAATTACATTCTTAGGCAACAATAAAAAAGGCAGTATTTTTTATGTCAACAACCTACCTAGCTAGGAACTTAACAAACTTCTCCATTTTTTCTTCACATCCGTTAGCAAGATGGCGACGAAGCAAGGTGAATCTGACACGTTGAATCAGTTTTCAGAAAAGTACCAACGATTTATCAAAGAAGACAAACTTCTGTTCATTATCCAAACTGATCTGCCGAAAAATATTTACATTTTAGCTGCGTACTAGTCAATTTCAACTTCACGCGTCAATCCAGTAGCCATGAATGAACCAGAAGCCGCTCAGTAACTGTTCAATGGCGAACCTCCAGTTTAAATGTCCAGGGCAAGAATAAATACAAAAATTTTGTTCGAGGAATTTTTATGGATCAGAACCTTCAATTGTCTGCTGACGAATTGTTTAATAAATGAATATTTGTACGTGTGTTCCATGTGAAAACGCCGAACTTGCAATCTGTCTATATCTCTTAGCAGTATTTGGATCGATCCCGCTTGTTCAAAGCGGCCCAAATCGACGAATGAACTCTGCCGGGACGGAACCAACAGCCACGATCTTCTAAACAATTTTGTCAGCGAAGGTTTGCCTGTTTTTGTGATTTTAAAAATGAAAGTTCTGTTGACAGTACATTTGACAATTTTTGAATGAAGTGCTCTGAACTTTGAACCTTTTGGCCTGGGTCTCAGCAGAGAAAAACTTTGTAACATTACAATTGTTTACTATCCAATAAAATGTCTTCGCTGCGTGTCAACCGTACTCGTTGATTCGTCCTCAGAATGTTCTTCAAAAAGCCATATAATAGATATCTTATTAACCTCCTTTGCTCGATCCCTACCGTCAATTACGGACCCGAGCGCTTCGCGCTTGAACCATAAGAATGGAAGAAACGTCGGGTCCGTAACTTAGGGTACGGACCTCGCACTCGGTTAATAAGAGGTATTTACTTTTTAAACACTTTTAGTAGATTAAAAAAAGTAGTGTTGGTGGCACTTTAGTTCAGTGTGTTCTTAAGTGATGCTTTAGCCGTTGGAGAAAACCAAAACAAAGTTTTTTGCTTATTTCAGAAACTGGGGAAACACCAGAAAGCGTGTCATGGACTTCAGGTTCAAGTGATGAAGATCTTTTGGAGAATGACAAGACAAAACTTCGACGTCATAATGCGCGACGGTTTTTTAAGGTACTTCTCTTACTGGGTCACCGAACTGGCTGACTAATTAAATATTGGATTCTGTTACTCTAGATTAAAAGAGTCTATAACTTTTAATAAAACTATCAAAATAAAGCCCAACGTTTAATGTTTAATCTTGTCACTTTACCCCTGATGGTTGTAGCAACAGCCGAAACGTTGGGTTGTATTTCGACAGTTTTATTGAAAATTATTGACTTTTTTAATCCAGAGTAACGCATACATCTTGACAATATATATTTTAAATGTCCAAACCTGAATGCAAATTGAGTCGTGTTGTATTGGATTCTGATTGGTTACGCAAATATGGTTGTAATTGCAATTGTTCTCTTGTTGCGAAAATTAGGTTTTTTTCAGAGTTATCTAAAGTCTACCAAATCTTAGCACATTAAAGGCCAGGCGCGAGGAGCACTGCGCTGAGTTGTTTCAGTCAATCCGTCTGATAACAGCCATCAACTGCACGGCATGTTACCACCAAGGCATATTGCCCACTATAGTTTAAGAAAAAAAAAACGAATTCTCTTGCACTTTTTTACTCGAACAAACAGATTTAAGAATACTTTTATCCCCGCGATACTATGAGCAGACTTTTTAATTTTTGCTTAGAGATACGTCTTATCAAGTTTCATTATATCTAACTTTTGCATTTCTTAATTAAATAATGTAAATAGTTTCCTTTTATCATATTTTAATATTTTGTAATAATTACGTAATTCAGTCCTATTGAATGCGATGTTTTTAATGGATTAATAAAAAATTCAGAATTAAAACTTTCTTTAAAAAAACTCTTGATTATATCTATAAATACAGCAACTTGATGAGCAAACTAACTTCTCAAACTTCATCAGAGTGTACCATAATGAATAAAGTAAATCCATAAAGTTAAAGCTGACTTTTTAACAATGTATCAGCTTTTAAAACGAACGCAACGTTGTTAACACTTGGGCGACACGTTGTAACAGTACGCGCAACAAAACAACAGTTACGTAAACAGGTTTGGCTGCTAAGCCTGGTTGCTATGGTTTTGTTTTTAGGGGAAGAAACACCACCAGGAAACAACAGAAGAAAAAGAAAAGAGACGTGAACAGAACAAAATTCGCTCCGAAATGAAACAAAGAGAGCAGAAAAGGTTGCGAATGGCACAGTCGATACAAAGGGAGCTAGAAGAAGTAGAGGTAAAACAGAAAGCTCTTGAACAAGAAGGAATAAAGGCAGAAAAGGCGTTGAGAGGTGGCAGTTGTAAGTATTAAAGAGATGATGAACAGAATTAGAATATAATTAGCCAAGAGTGGCGTGGTTAGCTATCTGCCTTCCTATCTACTTCTCTTCCTACCTACTAAACTATCTATCACACCGACTATTGCATAATTCTCAAATTGGATTTCTTCCTTATCACAGAACGTCTGATCACATTTTCGCTGTTAGAGCACTAGTAGATAAATATGTTCTGCGTCTGTTTTATTGACCTGAAAAAAAGAATTCGATTCCATCTGGCACAGTTGTTTATTATATAAATTACAACAAAATAAAATTAGTGGCCGATTTTACGGTCAAGACCTGGTAAAGTGTTTTGAAGTGCTTGAGAAATTCACAAACAACTTTGACTGTTTATTGTACGAAATGCTTTTTTTGAATAAGCCAAATCTTAATGTGCAATTGGAGTCCATTTATGCGAAAATATTTTAATAATATTACCACTTTTTTTTTATTTCTTCATGCCAGATACTCTCAAACTGTATTTAATTTGCATTTCCTGTTAAACAATTACCTTTGACAATGGAATTATGACTACTCCGAAATGTCGCTCGTTTTTTTAGTTTTATCTATCTATCTAAAAATATTTAACAGTTTATAAAAAAGGTAAATTTTACACTGCAGTGAATAATAATAGTTTTAGGCTGACGTTTCTGTGTGGAGATCCTTCGTCGGAGTGAATGCCACATTTGCTCATTCACTCCGAAGGACTCCAGTCCGAAACGTCAGTCTAAAACTATTATTATTCACTGCAGTGTAAAATTTACCTTTTTTATAATCTGTCAGTCTGTTGAAACACCGATGCAGCATTCCATTTATAAAAATATTAAATGTACTCTTGTTAGTCTACGACAACATAAAACTACTTGATATTATTTACAGTGTTCTTCAAATTGTAAGCAAGTTATGAATTTGCCTCCAAAATTACAGAGATAGATTTGGATTGTTATTTTGGGATTAATAATTTGTTTTTTCCTTGGAAAATCTCGACACTGTTTTATAAAAGCAGTTAATCTTATCCTAAAGAAGAAATTTCTGCTTGATTTGTACTCAACCCAGGGTTAAAAGAAAGCAGTCTTTGAAAAACCTAGCTGAAAATGTTAAAATTTCTACAAACATCAATTTAATACAATTTGTAACAGTCTTTACCTTAATTATTTAGGTTTTATGATACGAACATTACCTAATACAGAAAGAATGATCGCTCATTCTCAATGATATCCTGTTACTTTTCCTGTTGTAGTGAATGCGACGAAAGAGGAAGAAATGATGCTGGAGTTTTTCCAACTTGTGAACAAGAAGAATACCCTCATTCGTTACGAATCTGAGCTGGTTATTCGGTAAGTATTCAAGAGTCCTTAAAATTTTTACTCAAACTATCATTGTTCCATAAAAATCTCGATTTTAGGTACTTTAGTCATAGGGTTGTCCATAAGATTTGAAGTTGGTGTAGACCTGAAGATAGACACCACCTTTATTTTATCTATTTATTATTTTAAAGCACTGGGGTTAGGAAGGGCGTGCGCCATGCGCAAATCGCGCATAAATTCAAAATATGACGCATTATTTAAAAAGTCCATTAGCGAGCCTAAATTCCGCCCATGTCCTAGTCCATTCCCACAGAACCCGTGTAGATTTCTGTCACAATCACTTGCGATGGTAGATCGTGTTTTTGGATCGCATTAACTAAGGTAAATTAGACAGAATCCACGATTCGTGATTCGCTGATTGTGTGTTTTACTTTAAACAATACCATACGCCCACAAGCTTAGTCTTTAAAAAAGGTAGCTTAAATTCACTCTGTAATGTTGATGTCAGCAACTGAACATAATATTAATTTTATAGAAGCCGAAGAGTGATTTTACTTTTCTATTTGTTTTTGTCGATGCATTTGTTTAGGTTTGAGCTTTGTACAAAAATGTCTTTATTTATTACTTGTTAGCTTTCAGAGAGAAAGAGAACAAAATTTTTGTTTGTCGTTGAGATAATAAAAATCAATTCAAGATATTTGTTTTTGTTGTAGTTTATTGTCTTGACTAACACCACAGCCAGCGTGTTTTACTGAACAATCAACAATGACACAGTTAATTTCCCACTTGTTTATTTGAGTACATATTTTCGTCTTTTCTTTTGTTTTAAGCAACATTGTAATGCTGAAATACAAAGCAATGTAAGCGTATGATGGTAACTGAATACAAAGATGATCTACATTACATACAAATAAAAACAGTCCATTTTTTACAAAATGTCTACTATCAGTATGGTTAAATAAACGTTTTTGGCACATTGAATATTGGAAATTGCCCATACATTTCAAAAATGTCCCATAAGCTTTTCAGACCTTCCCAACCCCTGAAAGCGTTTTCTAATGACCACTTTTTTCCCGCTTATCTCCGCCAATTTCCAGGTGCCGAAAACGTTGAAATAGCCGGTGATATCGCCGGTTGCCGGCGTTTATTACCGTGCCGAGGCCGCTGGCTAGAGCTGTAACGATACACTAGACCCACGATTCGATTCGATTTTCGATATCCACTGTACGATTCGATACATTTTCGATATAGTCTGGTTTTGTTGATAGCTGAAACTGAAACAGTTCATAAATAAAATACAGTATCAGAATACATCTGTGACAAATTCAATAGATAAACATTTTGACAATTGGATTTTATAATTTTTCCTGTGTGATAAATCTTCAATTTCTACTGCGCACCACGAACGATGCTGCCATTTTGCTACAGGAACTGGAAAGAGACTGTGCACATGGCCTTCAGTAGTCGAAGGGTTAATCAGCTTCCGGAGTCAGTGTCAGATTATAATTTTCAAATCGTAGACGTACCGAAATTGCGGGAAAACGTATCATGAATCGAATCGTGACAGAAATATCGCGATTCGATCGTATCGCGGTGAATCGTAACACCTCTACATCCCTCCTCAACACATGCCTGTACTATCTCACTCCTTTTACCTTTGCCATCTGAACCACTGTTTCCTTCAATCCCAACATCTTCATTAGGTCCTCTGTCCTCTTTTTCTCCATCAGTTTTGTACCACACATTGCTCTCACCATTGCTCTCTATGTCCTTCTCAAACTGCCATCTCATTTTCCCTCAAACATCATGTCTCACTCCCATATAACATCGCTGATCTCACACATCTCTGATAGACCATTCCTTTCATCTTAAGTAAGAACTTTTTTTGAGTTCAGCAACTCTACCCAAATAAATCAATAAATAGATAAAAAAAAAAATTCTGTATACGTTTAGAATATCACTGCCAACTTCAATCCTTATTGCAAACACTGCATTTTTTAAACAGCTAAATAATAAATAAAAAATTATATGGTATTTATTTATTTAGAATAATTTAATGCTTACCACTGTTAACCATGATGCCATAGTCTTCTAATAAGAAGTTGATATTTGTGTCAAATCTTGTTTCTCCCCCCTCACCCATCAGAACCAGTAAACTACCACCTCGCTCAAGATACTGCTTGATAGCATCAAACTGTGGATGAATCCAGAGAAAAGCAGAAATAATGTTCTGTAATGTAAATCTTTAACATAACTATAACTAACAGAATTACACAAATTTTAACTTTGCTGTGAAGTGAAACCCCATTTTCAATTGTGCCTTTTTGTAATGAAAAATATGCTTGCCCTGTGAAATAGATAAAATACAGTAAGTAATAATAATAGTAAAAACTAGTTATTTCTAATAGAAAAAGAGTGGTGCAAGAACTCTATTTTGTTATAATACTGACAATACTGTTACCTTCTGGGTACCAGAGGCAAACTCACTCCTAAAATAAATAAAAAACTTTGAAATGAGAGTGAGTTATTATTTTAGGAGCAAGTTTGCCTCTAATAAAGTTCTATTATCGGGATTTAATGTATTTGGACTTGAACCGCTGATTGTATGTATCGCATGCATGTTCGTTGCTAGTGTCATCCAAAGATTACAAATTTGATCCAAACAGGAGGCTACTCGCTTTACTCACAGCAAATATCATATCATTAATAATAATAATATTTATTAACTATTTCACAGGCAAGCACATTTTTAATTACAAAACTTTAGGCACAATTTAAAATGGGGTTCAGTTCACAACAAAATTAAAATTTGTGTTATATTCTTATAGTGAAAATTATAAACTATTAAAACAATGATTAATATATTAGGAATACATCCAAAGTTCCATATTACTTTATTTCTAACCATAGTTTCAAGAAAAACATTTTGAATAAGCACTCTATGATCTAAGACAACCAACTTTTGTATAATATTAATATGCATGGCATTCTTGGAATAACAATTTGGAAGGTTTAATAATATCTAAATCTTCATTTTAGCTTTATTTTTTAATCTTAAGCTTAAACTTTTACGTCAGTTTTTTACAAAGAACATCACAACACATGATCGTCCTATCATATTTCCTTCAATGTTGTCTAACATACCTCTATTGCAGTAAATTTTCTCCTTGGGCCACCAAATACCAAAACTTTGGCTGTGATAATCCTATCTAGTGTAATTTCATCTTTATTCCTGTTATATAATAAAACATATATATCATTTTACACCTAATAATCCTGAACTAAACTTTACAATGAAATTATGACACACTTGTGCTTGTCCTGAAAATAGAAACAATAGTTAAAAACATGATAAATTTCAAGTGTGTTTCCTGTGGATGAGGTACAGTAGTTTTTCACTTTGAACCCAAAGAAAACTCTTTTCTCAGGAGCCTTCAGAAACGTGTATGGATGAAGTATTTTATCAGGGGTAGCCCTTAAGAAATTTAGTAATTTTCAAAAACACCTTAGAAAAATAGCTGTAGATGACAGAAATTTTTTGTTCTTCTCTTAATTAAGACTTCTCAAATTCTCCGAGACACTGCCAACTCTCCCATTGTGCCTGGGAGTCACCCAGTACAGAGGTACAACCTCCCAGTCCCCTGGCAGTGAGCAGAATTCTCCTGATGTGTTCTCTGATCAGTGCACCTGTGTACTTCCCATAAAAAATTAGAACTTAAAAAAAATTAAAAAGATCAATAAACTTTTTTTTCAATTAATTCTGTATCTACATTAAACAAGCTGAACTCTAGACAGAAAATAATTTAATCTTGTTCAAAATCGTGTCTAAGGAAACTAACATCACTTTTCATTTGCAATCATTATTGAAATGCCTCTCTATAATTTTGCTAAGAAATGTTTACGCAGTGAATTTTTTGGCCCTGTAAACAAAGAAAGTTCAAGTTGAAACAAAATAAAGCCAAGTGAAGAAAACTTGACAATATTCCTCAAAATGTAGGAAAACACATTTGAAGGTTTTCAAAAATGTCCCTGGAGGAACATGTGCCAAAACCCCATCCCACAGAAGGAAGCATGCAATGCTATAAAACTTTCCATGGTAAACAAGATCACAGCTTCACAAAAACCTATAACTGAAGAACAAAAAAGTTCTCATCAACAATGGCAGATTCAGATGGCATAAAATGGTGTGGTACAGTCAGTGCACTAGTAGTCAACGATGTGAAAGACATGACTGTCCCATTTAAATTGTTCCTGATATGCAGAGAATACATAAATGTTGTATAATCGACCATTTCACAGTTCCTGAAAGGTAACCAAGCTTCTACATGAAGGTGAGGCTTAGGGAGACCTAACACAGAGAAGTGGAAATAATTATCATGAGAAAGAAACATCTATTATTTCCACTTCTCTGACTGTGTCAGGTAACCTTAAGCCTCAGTTTCATGTAGAAGCTTGGTTACGTTTCAGGAACTCAGTGAAATAGTCAATTAAGATTTGGTTGCATTTCTCATTTTCATTCACATTACATATATAACTTGCC